>JAHWFP010094141.1:163661-176448 GCA_023313725.1 Lithobius niger | reverse complement strand
TACCTTTTTTTTTTTTGGCTACTGGGGAAGGAGGACTTGTGCATAAAATAGGAACATCCTCTCCTCTTCCGGAATTATCTTAGAGGTTTTGGGACAGAATTTTTGTATGATGAAAATTGTAAAAATGTTCTTATTTTACAATTCCCATCACGATTTTAATATCAATAAGCTCTCACCCACAAAGATCTCTAGACACCCTTGTCAATTCCCATCACACAATAAACGACAGTGAAGTTAAACTCGGTTCCAAACCTAAGAGAATTCCATGAGGGAGCAAAGGCTGATGAATTTATAATTCAGTACGTAACCAAAATATAAATAAAAGGGTAAATAAAGAACAAATAAATAAATCAAGCTATAATATGAGTACCAAAGTTACACAAGGCCACATAAGGGTTACAAGGGTACATAAGAGTACATAGGGCACATTAGAGTACAAAACGGTACTTTAGGGTAAATAAATATGTACGAGTACATACCTAAGGGTTTTAAAGAGTACATGATGGTACGTAAAGATACATAAGGTATGTAAGGGTACATAAAGGATACTTAAGCGTAAATAGGGATACATAAAGGTAAATACCGGTAATGTAAGTATACGTAACGTAAATATGGGCAAGGGTACGTTAGGGTACGTCACATTACATAAGTACATCAGGGTACATAATGATGGTATTGTTAGCGTACATTTGGGTAAACAAGGTTAAAAATATGGTAATTAAGGATAAAATAAAGTATGTTATTCAATGGCAAATTGGGAACCAAGGTTCCTCAGTCAACTTTTTAAGTTAAGGAAGTATTAAAAAAAATTGCTAGGTTATAAGGACGCATTAATGCTACGAGACCTCGCTCAACACTATTTGCTAGTCAACCGTTATTTATTTAGGATTCGTTTATAGTTCACACTAATTTAAAAATGGCTACAATATTGTTGTCATTTCTCGCTATTTCCAAAATTTGCTATTTCGCACAAAGAACAGCTTCTGACAGTGATCAGACAACGGTAGAATATACAGCTGCTCATGGTGAGAATTCATAATCCGACATGGCATCCATTTCGGGATTATCGAATCGAAAACAAACCATCGAATGCTGGCTTTCATAAATCATTCCGCTGTCTTGCACTGCAGTAAAAATTATTTTCTTACCATAAATCGACACTGTCATGCTGCACGCATTGTACTTGTCTTCCACACTACGCGACACCAGAATTAAAACAAGTTCAATTCTGGTGTTGCGTAGTGTGAACATGCAAGAAGCAAGTGATTATGTATACAAACCAGAGTAACAGGGCCGAAAAGGCCGTTTTTACAAAGTACTTCGTGTCGCGCGGCACGAGGAGAGGAGCTACGTCTGTGCCGTTGCCGTGGTTACTACGTGTAGACAATTCGACAGCTGCTTGTCCCGTAAAAGCGAGAAGCAGTCAGCAGATTTAGTATAAAAAAAAATAAAAGCTGCTTAGCGAGGAAATTTATTTTGCAAGTCGTTGCATAACCGTGCCATAACTTGAAGCAATTTCGCACCGGTATAATTTGGCCCCTGTTGTAGCTGGCCAGTTTAAAGTGGCACTATCACCGCAGAATCTGGCAACATCTAGCGCTATCTGGTACTATATATAGCAGTTGCTTGCATCAAGCAAAGGAATGCACAACACCGTTTCTTTTAACGAAACAAGCCACGAGCCTCCTTAATTATTGAGTTAAAATTTGGTACGTCCGCGTGCACCTGTGAGCAAGCTGTAAAGGTTAGCAATATCACTGTTGCTAGATGGCGCCACGGTGTATTAGTACGATATTCAATCGGTGATAAGGCCACTTTAAATTGGAAGCGCCCGCCTTCAGCTTCTTTTGTTTGTGTTGCAACTAGTGACAGCATTTTGAACTACACTGAAGACCTGTCAGTGTTTCCACCAGTACAGTATGCCATACGTTCGGATTTTGGACGGAATAATTACCGCATGCCGAATCAAGCCAGGCTGTGCAATTCCTGTGTGGTTGCTTTTTCCATGCGGCATAGTGTGGCAGAGAGTGTACACACTGAACGCATTATTCCATGTGAAATATGTGGGTACGTCGCGGCTTGGCTAGGCTCAGCTGTAGGTTTGACGCGTTCCCAACCGAAGCCATGGGACCAGAAGGAGAGAGGAACAATTTTGTTAGGTAATTCCAATAGGAAATTCCTGCGATCTTTTACATGCCACAATCAACATGAGCACGAGGTATCACAGGGCCCTTTTCTTCCCGAAAATTCAAAGGGGTGCCTGAGGTCAGGTTCAAACCTAGGACCTCTTGCACAGAAATGATCTTGCTAACCGTTAGGCTATCTTGCCCCATGGCATGACACAGCGTGCAAACGTTACGCCATATGAAATTGCTGTTGGCAGCACCAGGAGTGTGCAAAGAGTCCAGCAGAATGTTAGGTGTTGGACTTTTGTAAGATCCTGTTCCAACGCATGACCGACTCCAGCGTCAAATTGGCCATTAGTACTACAATACTTAGCCATCCCATGTTGAGCCCATGTGGTTTTCCATTGCTAAAGATGCATGCACTCTTTTAAGGAACTTAGCTAAGCCAACTTTATGACCACGCACTAAATCCACTGAGAAAGACGTAATTACTGATTAAAATATAGCGTTCTTTTCATCTTCAATGAATAATATTTCAGGTCGATTTCTGTTTCTTCAGCATTTTAAAATTCAAAAACTAAAAACTTCTGTTATACTTTCAACATCTAGTATCGACCACTCAGATATGTCAATGCTTAATACGTAAGATAGTGAGACCAGCGGGTGCCCCCCCTCCCCCAATTGTTATGTTCATCACTAGCTGTTATGATGGGATTATTTTTTTGGCGGGGGTAGGGTGGGGGTCTTCAACATTTGGTGCACCGGGGCTCTTATTGAGCTAGCTATACCACTTGTATAGGTTTCCTAAAGTTCAGGGTATTAACTTGTTACGTTAAGAAAATGGTTTGCATCCAACGCTGGTTCACTTTAAAGTGGCGCTATCACCGATTGAAATGCAACGAAAATATTGTGGCGCCATCTAGCGGCAATGATATTGTTAATCTTTATAGCTTGCTACCAGGTGCACGAAGACGAACCAAACTTTCACTCAATAATTAAGAATGTCATGGCGTGTTTGTTTCGTTAAAAGAAATGCCGTTATGCATTCCTTCGCTTGGTGCAAGCAAGAGCTAGATGGTACTACACAGCGCTAGATGTTGTCAGATTTCGTCTGCTCTCAATCGGGATAGTGCCACTTTGTTTGTTTCATTTCTCAGAAGGGTTGTTTTCTGTTAAAACATTAAGTGTGGTGGAGTCTTCACAAAATATGTATGGAATAGCAAAAATGATTTCCATTAGTTTGTTTGCAACAACAAAAAAACTTCAAACAAACTTAATTTTTTTTTAAATTGGTACATTACTTTTAACATTAATAATTTAGGTTTGTATAGTATTGTTGCTTACGTTTCAAACGACAAACGATATTTTGATGACGTTTCTGAATTCACTGACAATTATTTTTAGATCACGGTAGCGATGCATGGGCTAATTAGAGGAAAAGAGGTCTATAAGAGGAAAAGGGATGCTAGCAAATCAAACCGCCAACTCGGTCTTCAATTTCGATAACATATCGCGATTTTCATGGAATTAATTGTTACCAGACTTCAAATGACGAAAACTTGGCGGGAATGTTTTGTTTGTGTATAAATTTAGTTGACGTTTCGGGTGTAGTAAACTTAGCAAGAACAGGTAGTAGCTAGATTTGAATCTCCATCTTCTTGGTTGTGAGGTGTGGAACTGTGACCAACGGGCTGCTGGTACTCCCTTGTTTGGGGTCCTTGGGCCCCCCCCCCCCCCCGCACAAACTTAACGTTGTGCATTGGACTTTAAATCAGGACTTCTCCTTTTAGGAATAACTGGTCCAGCGTTCCAGGTCATGGCGTTGATGGTCTGACATAGCCTATCAACTTTTAGTTTAGCCGCGCGCGTAATGTACACGATTTTTGTGAAGTTTTGCGATATCACGAATAGAATTCACACGACAAAAACAAGCTGGAATCCTTAAAAAGCTTTGTTTTGGGCGTATTTAGTTGACACTAGCTGACCCCGGCGTAACATACGCCATTTTAGCAAACTGTCATCTCCTCACGCCCTCCACCGCAACCTGCACCCTCCCCCTCCCTGCGTTGGAATGCAAAGGCTGCTCGCCTGTTCGCTTCTGGCAGGAAGCCCTGCTCGCTTCTGGCCGGACGTCATGATCTCACCATCCTCATTAAGTCTGCTCCTAAGCGAAATATATATGTATAGATTTCAGCATTCTTAACCAGCTCTTAAATCATGGAGGTGATGGGGTAGCAACAATAGGAATACTGACAAGCAAAACGGTCAACTCGATTTACAGCTTTTTGTTTCAAATATTTTTACGAATTTTATGTCGTCATACTTTATTATTAAGCGGGTAAAATATGTATTGTGCGTGCAGGGCAATGGGCATAAATATTACATTTACAACATATGAAATTATAAACACAACTAATTAGGTACCATATAAATTCATTGTATAAAGTGTTGTACAATAAGGTAGACCTCCCAAGTTCTTGTTGACCCACCACGCAACAAATTAAACTTGGGAGGGGTTGTTTCTTTTCCATGATGAAGTTGTAAAGATGCAAAAATTAATTGCTGAACAGACAAACACTTCATGGCGTAACTCGATCCTAGTACTCTTAAGAATGACAACTTTTGTCAGGAAATTTTGTTAAGGTAAGATGTACCCGTGATGTGGCCGTGATTGTTTTAAAACGCACGTTTGTTGTTTGTTTTAAATAACAACAGAAATCTCTGTTGAGTTGCGGTTTGCATCACTGGAAAGCTGGTGAAAACTAAACCACCCGCTATGGCTGTTTGTCGTGACGTAACCATGAGTTAGCCAATGATGAACGAGAACAACGGCTGTTTGGCCGTCTGAGTGGACTAACTCAGTCACGTGACATGCACGTCACAGCAAACAGCCACGGTATATGGTATAAGACGATTAAAACTGTATTTAGACGTCAAAATGGGCCATTATTTTGCGAAATTATCGTAACTAGCTAGTATAACCCGTCTAAGGACATCATGTGTTTGGTAAATAATGTGTCACGTCCCCCATTCCCCGGTCAACCACCCCAATTTTCCCTTTACCTTCTCCCCCTTTTCACGGGCAACATCCTTCACTATGTGTGGGAGTACAGACGGGTCGTAAATGAATTCACGTTGTCAGTCGTTTTCCCATTTCTCCCGCGTGGGTTTCCACTTCTCGCCGTCCGTGGAGTGGAGCTATTCAATCTCAGTTGGCCTTGCACTTCTCCCTCGTGGTTTCCAATTATGGTATGAGATGGCGTTTTTGTTCCTTTGTCAGGCGTGAGCAATTAGACGATCACCCCCATTTCGTCCGTTCTGATTGACCAAAGCAAATGACGTAGAAACACAACAGCCAATCAGAGTTGCTGTCGCAATTAGTTCTCGTTTGCTTATGGTGTTAATAATGTAGATGTTTGCGTGTAAACTGCAGGTTGTTTTTTTATAAAAAAAATATTTCGAAAAAAATACAGTATAGTATATGCGAGCAAATACGGTCTTCTATTCGTTTATTTTTGGGATCTTATTGGTAGTAAGAGTTGAAGTTTGATAATTCCTTAAAAAAATTGCTAGATGCCACATCATGCTAGATTGCCACATCATTTTTAATGGCAATGGAATCGCGAATTTTTTGTTGTTGTTGTTAATTTCGGCATTAATATTAAGGCAAAATTTGAACACCACTTCACGGTAACTAATGTTTACCATCCTTACGTAACGTGGTAATCGAACTGCTACGACTGTCGTTTTGTCGTATATTTTAATGGTTTTAAAAGTGTGATGCACTTGTGCCATTCTTTTCATTGGCAATAAGCCAAAGTGCCGAACGAAAACTTGGAAACAATCGCGTCCTATTTCGATGCCGTGAGCGAACTTCCCATGTCCTACGTCTATATCCTGGCTCGGACTACAGTTAAATCATTATCAGTCAGTAAACGGGGCTGACAGAGATATCTACAAAGCTTGCGGTTATTTGGAATCAAGAACTAACAGGATCAGTGTGGCTGTTTAAAAAATTTCTAGTTGTGCAATTTCTCTTCGATGTCAAGCAGGGAGTGACACAAGAGTTTCAAACGCAGGTGATGCTTATTTTTAACTTCCTCTTTTTGCATTGTTTAGAAAGAGTTTCATTTCTGCTTTCTTAATTGCTCCATTTTTGTAATTGTCCCCTTTTTTTCTGTTACACTACACTACTTTCCTTCATGTATAATAGCCTCATAACAAAAACTTGTCCAGCTTTCTGCGGCAATATGGCGTTATTTAGAAATAACAGCGAGGCTGATATTTATCTGCAGACTCTGCTTTCTGGCCTTTTTTCTACCATGAGACCAGTTAGTTTAATAATTTTTGTACACGGAGCTGGGGAATTTCCGACTCCTTCCCCAGAGTTACATTAGCATCTGCCATAATGTCAAAGGTGACTTATATGAAACTGAATAATTCATTCTACAGGGTATCCATATTCTTGATTTTAATCAGGGCAAAGTTTATTTATTTATTTTTATTTTGTTTGTGATGCATAATCACCATAACGAATGGCCTGCTTAAAATTTTTATAATGGGAAAGGATAGTTTCTTGCCCTCATAAGTTATGTGGAGTTCATTCCAGACTTAGAAGAAGTTTGTTTGCGTCGAATTCCTGTTGCCACTTACGATGTAGCTGCTCAACGGGAAGGGCTACCAGTAATATTTGTCTTGTATAGCTCAAGTTTAACATATTGTTCTAGTTTACACTGGCTCAGCTAGTAGTTACTCGCTAACCGACAAAATTATGTTCCATTCGGGCGCTTTAAATATCAGCCGAAGCGGCTGGGAAAACTTTAGCATCGATTTTGTCCGTCCTTCGCCTTTAGATAGAGAAAAACTGTTTTCACCATCAGTTTCAGCGTCCAAAAATTAGTTTAAAAACATGACAAATTAAAACATGGTTGCTTCCTTATCTAATAGGTTTTCTCGACGCAACTCAATGAAATAATAACATTTGATCGTTGAATTTAACCACTACGGGAAGACACGTTGCAACCGTAAAAACAAACTATTTTGTTAACGACATACATTAGCATCATTTCAAATAGTCTCGATACCGTCTTGCTACCGTCGTTAGCTGCTACTTACGAAATTAAAAGAGCAGGTAAATATTAGGCCTAACAGCTGACACAATTTTAACCGGCAGTTGTGATGGTTACTACTTGTTAGATTATAGAATAGAGATTGCTGTTGCAGTGCGTGACAGAGGTGTGAGCCTCAACGTTTCGACGAAGGTGACAGAATACCAGTTGCGACTATAGAGTCGCTGCAGCCGCTTGTTTTTTGGTACTGCATCTTTTCATATTGTTATTGGGGATCTAGAACCATTCCAAGTCATAGGCAACAATTGATGAAAGTCCCCAAAACACGGACGAGCATCACAGGCAACGGGGCGTTTCTATCAGCCTAGGCAATAGTCGAATTAATGTCCTTTCAACTGCTAAGATTATCTCAAGATGGAGACGAACAGTTTTGCTAGGATAGGATCTTTTACACGCCACAGTCGACATGAGCAATAGCTCACCGACAGATTGATAAATTAACAGAAGAATTTCGTGCTCTAGTCGTGTAAACGTCAACGATTCGTCTGTTTTCTCTCTCTTGATCCTAGACCAACTATCACTTTTGTTTTTAAATCATCGGACTAGATAAGGTTTGGTGCTGGTACGCAACGTATGTCTGGTTCATTTTTCACAACAGTTTTAGACTAAGCCCAGCTTAGCAAAGTTTAACACCGGATTTCATTATTAATACCAATCACAATCTGCGGTCAGTTTTCAGCTTGAAAACGCTTCTGCTTGGACTTCTGCGTATACTCTCATTATTAATATGCCTTGTGCTATAAAAATCTGAGGTCATCTGACTTTGCCCTCACTTATCAAACAGCTCAGCCTAAGATTTAAGTTTTCATTGTTAATACGTCAGTAAATGTCAGATTTTGTGTTGATTTGGCAACGTCATCGGTAAAACCAGCCAAAACCGGTGGATGTAATTTCTTCAGTATTGACTGGGTCACATAACTTAGTTTGATCTGAATGAACCCCCTGGTCACACTAAACTCTCCGCCCCCTGCATTAAGTGGTGATGTCTAGTTGTATTGTTTAGTCTACCTTGATTTGACTAATTGCTGTCATTCTTATTCACCTTTGAAGGCCTCACATCTGCTTCTTGGTTTCTGTTCATGATTATTGTAAAAGAAATCGCAATCAATAAAGTTGGCAGTAAACACTATTTTGTGTGTCTGCTGGTTTTATGGAGTTTAGTGACCGTGCTGTAGCTGTCTAGCTTACTGCTTGATCTTTCGTTATTTCCCCAGATCACAGCCTTTAAATTGGTGTTTGTTGGCAATCCCCCACCTTGCACTCCCCCCCCCCCCTTAATATTAGGGTTACGGCGATTGCGATCTCCAAGTGCGACCAGCTATCGTAGTTTAAAAACACTGTATTTTAAGCATGGGATTCAACCAGGTGCATTTGCTCATCGTAAAATTTCGCTATGAACGTAAATAAACATCTAACGCTATAGACCAATCGTTTTAATGCCTATTTGTTTTTATAGTACATATAGTTACCTTTAATTTGGGATATAGATCATATATTAGTAATGGATACGCAAGTATATGGGTAACATACGGCATTTCTTAAAATTAACATAGTGCAGTATAGTTGGTAAAAAAAAAATTGAGCGGATTGTTCGTTTTCGGGAAATTACCAGATTTTCTCCAGTTATATCTGACATAGGGGCTATCTTATTCTATTTAAAAACGAAGTTGCAATGTCATGGCAGTCAAAATGGTCACGATTTTCGACTAGAATGTACTTCTTCAAGCCTCCTACTTAACTTAAAAGGATATACTTTTCTTTTCTGAAAGGTTCCGATGTCTTCTTTCCACCAAGGCTGAATAAATTTATATTTCATAAGTAGCGGCCATTCTATTCTGATTTAAAGGTGAAGTGTTAATGTCATAGCAGTAAAAATGCATAGTGATTTTCGAATTAAATGTACTTTTTCAACCTAATTTTCATAACTAGGATAATTATGAATTAGAATGGGTCAGAACTATTGACCTTTAATGCAGCTCATCATTTATTCAATAATTAGCAATGTACACGGGTGAAAGGGGGTAGGAATTTTCGAATTCAACCACTCTGGAAGCCCCCCTAACTAATTTAATGTTTAGGCTTAATTGGATAATATGTATGCATTTCTTCCAACAAGGCTGACACAAATTAAATAAAATGCATAATTTGTACGCATAATTCCAATAATAAAACAAACCATACATGGACCACACATGTCTTACCTGTCAACCGAATTCCATTTAAAATGCAGGGTGTTACGTCTACATCTGTTAGATGACATGCTGAACACCAAAACGAATGGGATAATGAGAATCAGCATGTTGAAATATCTAAAACCACTATTCCTTTTCATTAATAGAAAAAAAATATTACTGCACAAAGAAATTTTAAAAACAAAATGGGAAAATGGCCGTAACGCGATTCGTATTTAAGATGCCCCACAAATACAACCAGTTAAGTTAAATGGAAGACTGCAGATGTACTTACAAATTGAGAGTTAAACACTAAAATTGCAACATGTATAGGTAAATCACGATTTTAGAGCATAGGGTTGATTTTTACGTTAAATATGCATTGAAATTTTCTTGTAGCAAATTTCTGCCTAACATTGTGTCTAACGAGTATGTTATTGATTTGAATGGTCAAGACGTTACCAGTAAAAGAAACTTTTTTGGGGGGAGGAGGGAGTGGTGCATCCCATACCTCTCTCAGGGGGAAGATTCAGCGTCTCCCCCTATTTTTTTCATTTGCGCTATTATAAAGTATAACTGGTGTAAATTTGTTAGATTTTTCAGGAGGCGAGCAATCGGGCCCTTTTCTGTCCATATCTATTCTTTATAAAAAAAAAATACCATGTTAATGTTTGTGTAACCATTACTTCACTTCTATGGGACCAAAATAGAGGTTCTATATACCAAATTAAAGGTAATACTCTACTACAAGAACTTATACAGGCAGTAAAACTACTTGTCTAAGCGTTATTTTACGTTTATTGCGAAATTGTAGGATAAGCAAATGCATGTATTTTGTCTTCTAAGTTAAAATCTGTTAGTAAACCATTAAAAATATCGACATAATTATTCTATAATGAAAGGCAGTACGTTTTAAATCCTTTTATTTGGTGTAAATAAAAAGAAAAACGGATTAGTAATAGTCGAGATATTAAAATTTTAGAAAACCTCTCACTGGTGCCATTTTTCCAAGATGGCGGCTCATTTTCGGTCTTAAAATTGCGAAGAAAATTTGGTAACGTTTATATCTTGCTTCTTCACATGCTTCTTGTTCAGAAAAAAAAATAGTTACCACTTCTACTAAAAAATGCCTTTACTCGTTGCATTTTCTGATTTTACTCCTAGGCTTCTGGTTTTTACTAGTTGCAAAAGCCCTGTTGTCAATGTCGGACGTTACGACGATCTTTTGGGGGAATTTTGTTCATGGATGTTATGTACTACCACTTAATGTTGTCTGTTTTGGAAACCACTGAAACATAGATCATGTTAGAATCACCATTTTTTTTTTTAATTCTACCGCTTTTTTTACAAATTGTTAAAGACTTTCACAATTTAGTATTGTGAAGATTAGCGGCCATTATTTACCACGAGGGCCGAACATTTCCTACGTTTCGTCGTAAAATCGTTACTTCTGAATTGGAACACTTCGAATTTCCGTGTAGCAGTGGACGCTAGCGTTGCCTCAGGTGGCAGCATACTGGTCCCATCACCATGTATTGGCTGTTTGTATTAACTTAGTAAAGTGACCCTGGGTGCTGTAACAACGGGACGCCTCCACATTATATGCAAAACAGCAGAGCCCAAGTAGCATTTCACCAGTTAGTGCAGGGTAGCCCGACACTGCCGTTCTAATAAATAATATGCAGACCTTGTAGGTATTATTCAGTTACTCAAGTAACAGGGTAACGTTGGTTCCACTATGTGAACTGAACGTGCAGACTGAGCTGTCGGGATGATCACATTAATTTTCCAAATTAAGAGTCATTTCATCTATATGGCAGGGCTCAAGGTGATCGTTTTAATTTAACAAGTTGAGATTATTTGATCTGGTTGCCAGGGCTCACCAAATTAAGAATTATTTGATTTATTTGGCAGGGCTTAAATTGCAAGCTGACACTTTGCATGTATTCCTGCTTGAAGATAAGCCAACGTACAAGAAATTTGGCAGCTTCCAGGTGCTTTACTTTTTAAAAACTTTTTTTTATTGTTAGTAACCTTGTTTTACAAAATCACGTCCTGTTGCATTTCGGTCAGTTCCACCTCTGATGTACGCTCATTAGCTTTCTACTTTTCACTTCCGACGGCATGGGTTACACAGTAGCAGTGATTTTTTCCCAACCAAGTTTGGGTGGCAACAGTGGATTTGCTATCGCCTTGCAGGCCTTAAAAAAACGTATTATTATTGGCTTGTTGTTTGGTTTTATAATTTGGGTTTTTATTTTATACAAATCCAAGAATCGTACCCTCCTGTCATCCATATCTTTAAAAATATGAAGAGAGACAGACGGATTTTATATAGGTTCCCTAAAAATTTCAAGCCCCGGTAAAAATACCCATTTCAAATAACAAGAGAGTTGGACAAACCCGCAAATGGAAGTCAGTTTACCGCCTTTGACCTCAACGACCTGTACCCAAAACATTTTGGCTGACTGCTTCAGTCAAAATAAGAAGTTTTGTGGGGCAAATTCTGCTCATTCAAGTCCAGAACAAAATGTCTAGTCTTGCACCTCCAAAAGTCATAGTTTATGAAAGCCAGCTTCACTGCTTCAGCTTAACACTCGCCACTGGCCATCTGGCGACTAAAATGAGATCACTGGTGATAACTCGTCTGAATAACCCTTGAGACAACTAGCACTATCTTCTGTATTGTAGCACTGACGTTTTTTAAACCCCGTGTTATCCCTTTCCAAGTGCGGATAGCTGATCCTTTCAATGAAATGAACTTAGCCGTGCGCCACACGGTAATACCAAGACTAACATGTGTAGTGAATTTAACCATGCGTAGCTTGGTAGCGCAACGAATCCCTGACGTGAATTTAACCGTGTAGCTTGGTAGCTATAGCATTAATACAAAGTTAAGAGTAAAAAAAAGTAGTTGATTTAACTTCTTTGATGTTTGTATTCATGAGTTAAACATTGATGTGTGAAGTTGTGATGCAAATAAACATTAAGCACAAGATTGAATTAAGCTTTGTGATGAATTCTCACTACTTTTCAGGGTACTGTATAACACTACACTATTTTATTACGTTTATTTATTTTGTTTTTGTGTTACTAGGTGAGGTTAAGGTGATTTTGCCTTTGCTCGAATTTCACCAGGGAGGTTGGGAGTTTTTATGCGGGAACAAATTTCACTGGGCCATTTCAGGTGGGACTGTGTTTTTACATGAATGGCAGCGACTCACACGATCTTGTGCTTTGCTTACATCTATCCAGTTGGCTTTCTGGTTAACTAATGTTACTACGCATATAATTGAGATGTGACTGGTCAGAATTATACAGGGTGTTCGGAAATTGGTGTCAAATATTTTGAGGGTCCGCT
>JAHWFP010094141.1:128610-163261 GCA_023313725.1 Lithobius niger | reverse complement strand
AGCGGACCCTCAAAATATTTGACACCAATTTCCGAACACCCTGTATATCTGATGCTCTGATATGTTAGTTTATTTTCTATATTCACAGGGCGGAAACCCAGTTTTATTTTCTATATTCACAGGGAGGAAACCCACAAAGAGTTTTGCCCAGTGCTCCACAGGGCAGTGCTTCGGAGCTCCACTTATGCTAGATGATTTCTGCCCAGTGCTCTACTTCAAATTTTGCTGTCCCGCACAATATTTGACGTAGGCATTTCATCGTCAGACTCGTGAATTTCACGTACCAAAGTTCCTTGTTATAAAAATATAGAAAACAAATTTACATACGTTATTATGGGTTCAAGCAAATAAATACTCTCACGACAAACAAACACACACAAAATCCAAATTTAGTGTAGTTTTAAGGCTTTGCTTTGCTCAGCTAATCGCTCAAACTTAGACGGGGCTCATTCAAAGTTGGTATCGGTACAGGGCTTATTGGATGATGATCTGTTCCATTTCAGTAAAACAACAATTAAACAAACTAGGTTAACTCCCTACTTTGTTCCTACTGTTGGGGAGAAATTTTTCTATTTGGGATCTTCATTTAAAAAAAAACGTTCTGATCCCTGCAAATGTAGCCCACTCGTAAAATACTTGACTTTAATTGAGTTTGAAAGTTTAGTGATTTTCATTGTATTGCGATTATTGTGTATCAGTTGCTATATTATTTGGGAATAAAAATATCACAGTTGACAGCAATAATCGCACTACAACTTAAATTTCAAAAATTTCAAAGTAGATTAACAATATTTTACGAGAGGGCCAAATTTGTTCAGCCGTATTGGTGCATCACCCAGCTCTATGGCTTAAAGTTAGCTTATGAAGACAGATGGTGTAATTTCATACTTTGTTTGACTTTTTTCAGTGCACTTATTTCTATTTGTTTTGATTTGACTTTCAGGTTTTATCCGTGTACTGAAAACATGAGTACCTCAAAAAAGCATTCACACATCAAAAACTCCTTCCTTTATTTTGCATACGGAAGTAACCTTTTGACGGAAAGAATTCGAATTAACAATCCTTCCGCCAAGAAAATTGCCATTGGAAGAGTTGATGTAAGTATTGTGATTATATTACAACTAATATTCCCTTTTCGTATCCTGTCGGCTTTTTGAGATGTTGGTTTTTTTTTGGTTTTTTTTGAATCAATCTGCTTTTTGGTCTAGTATACTGTTCAATTGTCAACCTATTAGGTGTCAACATTTGGCCCGGCCCTTAACTACAGAACAGTATATGGAACTTGGGTAGCAACCCCTAGAGCTAAAAATTGGTCCAATTCAGATTTTTGCAACTACTGAACAAATCCCGAAGGCAGAAAGGGGTGCGACGTGCGATTCTGTCGCAGATAATCTGGCACAGTCGCAAACAAAACGTGCCATTTTGACCAAATGTCTGCCGTTTCGCCAATTTTTGACCGATTTGGACATTTCAATACACCATTTTAATCGTCTTGACGAAACCTTTCCGATGGTGGAAGAGCCAGATCAATAGAATAATGCACTGAAAAGTTATTCAGTAAAAACCAATAAATATGCACGTAGCCATACGAAGATTAGCTGCAGATAATTTTTCCCCGACAATTGGTGTCGCAGACAGTGGCAGAAAATTCTGCTTGGGGGCTAGTGAACATTAGGGATGTAGCCTATTACAGATGAGTTAGTTCATTAGTTGACTTCGATTACGGTATCAAGACACACGCTAGTGTGTTGCCCGCCAAGAAAAACGATAATATCCAGATAATATATATGTATATGAGCATGGTGATCACTAGACACGTTGTGTCTTTACTGCAAAGGTAGTTTGCCTGTTTTCAGCCATCTGAGGATAAATAACAATGCAACAGAAAAGGCTGAAACTTGTTTCATTGGGAGAATATGGTTGCCTGACAATTTCTGGTTCAAAAAACTATCTGAATAACGTTGATATTTGTCTAATGAAGACACGCGCTAGTGTGTCGCCCGCCAAGATCAACGATAACATCCAGGTTATACAGGGTGTTTCATCTCAAGTGTTAATGCTCAATCATCCCTAGTATTGCAGATATGTCGAACATGGCCATGGAATACGTTGGAACATACAGGGGGCCATCAGACGGTCAAACCGAAAGTGACCTTGATGACCGGTTTCAACGGCGTAACTACAATGAGGCATAGGAGGCAGCTGCCTCCTGGCCCACCAACTTTAGGGGCCCTCTCACTGGCCCCATTTAAAAATTTTGTTGTGACTTCAAAATATCAATGCGGGGGCTCCTCTGGGCTCTCGCCTTTTATGTGGCAAAAACTGATTTTTTTTTATAAAGGGCCTCCACAGGGTAGGAAGGGGGGGGGTGCCTCCAATGGGGTTCTGCTTTGGTGGCAAAAACACCATTTTTTATGAAGGGGGCAACCTCCACTGGGCTCTTGCCTTGTGTAGCAATAACTGCATGTGTTTTATGAAGAGGGCCCTCCACTGCACTCCTGCCTCCGGGCCCCAATTTTGAAGTTACGCCTCTGACCGGTTTCAAGGTCAACGAAAAACTAACTCCGGAAGTAGCAGAGATAGGGCCATGATGTAAATTGCAAACTTGTAGAGGACGAAGACAGGGCCTCAACAAAGCAACAGAACAGAAATCGGTTCAAATGTTAAAGAGATACAGTAAAAACAATATGAGTCTTGCAGCCCCCTTGGAGGACTTGACCACAACTAATCCTGAGGTAGAAACACAGACAGGCACCACTGTAAGTACAGCAAAAGATTAGCAGGTAGACCTGGTGGATCCATGAGAAGCCTGTTTGCATTAATCCCTGAGGTAGATATTTCCTATTAGTGCCTGCCTCTAGGTCAAATTTGCAAAATTATTTATTCTTTAAGGCATGGAATAACCAGAAAATCACGAAAGAAACCCTGCCACACAATAAGTTCTCTCCATAAAATATTTACGTAGGATTTACGTAGGTTCTTAATAACCGCAAACGCTTCTAAACTTATCCAGATCTTAGTCCTCTCCCATTAGGCTGCATCTGGCTGGTTTGAATTCGAGACAGCCCAATCCAAACATTTTGTAAAGTGCATCAAGGTAGCTAACCATACTACAATACTTCTTTGTAGTGTACTATTTTTTTTCTGCAGGGCGTATTTTCCAGTGCATCTTGAACTCCTTTATATTAATTCATGTACTATACATTTCTTCCAAGAACTAGTATAGCTTTGTTTTATATTTATTAATTTTTATTGATAACTAGTCCAATGGTAACTTCTGATTTACATAAATACTAGAGTTAAATGGGCGTTTGTTTCTTTCGCAGGAGTTCCGACTTGATTTCTTACTGTATGGTAAACGCTGGCATGGCAACGTTGCAACAATAGTCTCGGACGAAAATGCGTGTGTGTGGGGAGTGGTGTGGGAAATAAACAATGCTGACAGGGACAACCTTGACAAGTAAGTTGATTAGTATCTTTTGCTTGGTTTTTTTGCCTTATGATCCTCAAGTTGACAGAAACTAGCAGCTGTTAAAGCTTAAAGTGGTAATTTCGAAATCTCCCTTGTGATGATTAACCCGGTCACTGCCTGGACTTGCTGTGTGTATCAGGTGAATAACGGCAGTAGTAACGCATGTAGTTGATTAAGTAAAGAGTCGTGACTCTTTCACTTGCACAAACAGACCTGAATTTCCACACTCATGAATATCATTTCCAAAGGAGTCACACATAAAGCAACATTTACAAGGACAACATATATACAATACAGGTTTTTAAAATAAAGTGTGACGATTGGAGCTGTCGGACTTTCCTATATTTGATCCGTAGTAAGGTTTTTTTGAAAGACATGGCTGGTTGTTGTGCATTTTTTCCTCACTGTGCTCGGGTTGGTGAGGAACCGTAATTAAGCTTGTGAGAGTGCAGAGATCACAAGGCTCATCACTTCCTACCCAGCTGGCCTTCTCAGTCATCCACCACGCAGATATGCCACCCAGTGATGCAGTGAGCAGTACAGAGATGAGACACATGACGGCTCTCGGTCTATGTAACTTGATCATCTTCCTGAAAGTAAACTAGTTTAATTAAACTTGGCAATACTCCAAATGCTTGTCTAGGGAGAGACGGTCAGAGTTGGCCGTCTCGACCCTAGCCAGAGTTGGCACCCGACAGTTGGTACTTTCAAACTTTAAAACAAGGAGACATTGCCATTAGCCATGCAACCAGACATTTTTGGCGAGATGAGCCAATGTAAATTTTAAAGACACCCCATATCTATTAGGAAAGAAGCAAAAAAAAGGAAGAAAAAAGTTGTTTGATTGTTTGAGGACATATTTGAAAAATTAAATTAACCATTATTTGTTTGTATGTGATCGTCGAGCTCACAAGAAGGAGCGGGAGACATCTTAAATTGGTGAACTGGTGAATTCCCCCGTGAAACCATAAATATCGTTTGGACAACAAGAAACAGTTGAAAGCAGCTCTAGAATCTAACGCCATGGCCAGAAGAATCAGACAGTCGTTGACTCGTCCAGAAAGAGCGTGGAAAGAGAGACGTTGAGTTGACCCATTGGATCCTGCGAGGGGACACCCAGAGAGCGCATGGCTAATCTACGTACCGAAGAGCTTGTGCCAGACATAACTTAAAGGACTGTTATGACCGCAGACAGGCAGGGCATGTAGGTGTCACCAAAGTGATGCAATGATTGAGGTCCGTGGCACACTGGCGGCACATTTTCTTGGACTGCAAAGCTTACGTTCCCTCATGCCATGCACATCAAATTGCGAAGACATCCCAACTACAGTGCATTGGAGACATGCAACGGTCATCTCAAAGGAAATGTTCCACATACTAGGCATCGACTTCATCGGACCACTTCCAGAAACAACCAATTACCACAATAAATCATGATGATGATGGATTATTACACGAAGTGGCCATGAGGGAAGTGGAGAAGACCAATGACTTCATCTCGGCACATCTGGTAGAAGATGCATGAGCAGCAAAACTTTCTTACGACCAGAAGCATAGCAAGGTGGTCTTCAAAGTGGGGGATTAGTGAAAATTCACAATCACGGCTTGTCCAATGCCTAGAATGGGATGCAAAGAATTTGGAGCAAGTGTTCAAAGCAGTGCACTGGGTCAAAGAAAAATGAAGTCCCGTCACACACAGAATCATCTCCATCAGCGAAGCCACAGATAATTAACCGTGAATGCAAAAAGATGGAATGCTACTGGGACCCAGTCACCGTGGACCAGAAGGAACCTCACCCATCCACTTCCACAGGGTGAGGTGGTCAGGAGGTCACGGAGACAGGAGACAACTAACCACCCACCGCACTCCCAGACGACCAGTCTGACTTTGAGGCCTCAGACGAAAATAGTGCCAGCTCAAGCATGGCCAGCTCAGAACCAAAAGATGATCCAGGCTGGACAGAGGGAATGATCCGCAAGACTCCTCAGTCTCGGAGGACCCGACGCAAGACCAGCAAGTCATAAGGTGTGAAAGGCTATATTCAGTTCTTGGCACTGAACGTTTCGGTAACTCGAGGACAAGGACTGCAACTGTTGGATGGTAAGCCAGTAAACGGAAACCTGCAGGATCACGGCTAGAGTAAGAAGAAACGGGGAGAACTGAATCGACACTGACACCGAGAATTGCAATGGAAAGACCTGTGAATGGACACTGGCATGGTAAGCAGATCCAATGCAGCAGACCATCGAACAAAGAACTCTGCAGTGAAAGAACATCGTAGAGTGAACTGAGACGCACCTTCAGGGTGCAAATTACTTGTGTGTGTGTGTTGTGGACTAAAATGTACGTTCGGGATACATTTCTCTCCAACGACCTAAGACATACCTTCGGTACGCAAATTCTGTCTGGTTCAGCACAACACATTCAGTAGAAGAGCAAGCACAAGCGTGCATGCAACGCATGTTTAGCAGGCGTAATCACGGGGAAAGCGCGCGAGTTTAATCCTGTATTTTTATGAGATTTCCATAAAGGAGAAATCTGTAACGTTTGTTTTACCATCTACCAAATGTTTTGTAACGCTACGTTTCATCGTGGAGTGATGAGAGTCGGACCTTTTGTGAAGAGGGGAAAACTGACGTCACAGTTTCTGGGGCTAAACGAAGCCGTTCACACACCTTTTGCCCTCCTACAGACGGTATTGTTGAATTATACTTTGGTCAAAGAAAAAACGTAAATGCCACTGAATATTTTTGATCAGGGTGCACACCTTGTAACAATTGAAACACTAAACTGGGATCATGAATTTAAACTAAGTTGGTTAATGTCTGTAACAGAACACTTTTACTCTGAACTTCTTGTGGCGCTCAGATTGGCCAAATAAAAGTTTAGATGGACATGCCCTCTAAATATTTTCGAGTATCCCATGCGTAAATAGCTTTTGAAATATTTACGTAGATTTGCGTGAGTGTAGCAAAACCATGAAGCTCGGGGATAAAAAAAAAACATAAAAATCAATTTGTTTGCAACACGGACACAATTTTTGATCTAAAGTTACAACTACTTCGTTGTGCAGGAAGCCTACGTGGAACCGAGCACATTTGAGTGAAAATAAAAAAAAAAATTTTAAATAGTTGTACGTTGTATCTCTAAATTCAATTTTTACAAATTTAACGTTGTTGAAATGGTGCGGTAAATTTTTTGGAGGTCTGGCTTTTTTAAACAGTTGCCAGACCAGTGTTCAGCACGAGATCTTCTTAAATTCGCGCACTGCGAATTAAGTGAGATGATTTAGTTTTACTGGCTTAGTGCGAAACCTTATTTAGTCGTATTATCGACAAAAGCTAGAGCGCTATTGGAGTATATCCCAATTCCAAATAAATAATAATAAAAGAACTAAACATTCTTAGTGTTTATTAGTATTTATAACATGTAATGCTGCTTTGTTGCTAGCTTACCACTCTTATCAGTTCACAAAATTATTTCTCTCCAACAAGAAGTTATCTTGCACATGAGTGCGTCGACGGCTTTGTAGATGTAACATGCTTCACCAACCATACATTGCTAAGATGGACCGAGAAAGGGCTGTGCTTGTGTGTCTGCTCGTTCTAAATTAGAATCATTTCCTAATGATTATTCTCCAACAAGTATTATGGTAAAAATTAAAATTGGGCATGCTTGTGGATTGCCGAATTGAAATTATAAGACACTTGCCCAAAAAATTATAGAAGTGTGATGTTGAAATACAAAACCCAGACTGAATACGTGGTGTTCTCCTGCTGGTATATATACGATTCAAACGCCACTGAGTAGTCGGCATCTGTTTTCAACTTGGCGCGTCAAGTTGCGCATGTGTGCAACGAAAGGTCTCGGGATGCAACCAAGGAGCCGGATCACCTGGTTATAACCCGCTAGGTTGATTACATCCCGCCTCCTCTATCATCCACTATGGTGGTGGCAGGATATACCTAAGATCAGTGGTGTAACTACAACATGTTGCGCCCCCCTCCCCCCCCCCCTGCAAAATTTCAGTGAGTGCCCTCTCACCCAGAAACCCACAAACAAATTGATGATATATTGAACACCTGTGTTTGAATGTTTAATTTTTTTATTTTTTACTTGTGGCACTCTACGTTTAACATTGCCAGCCCCTTCAACTGCTCTTGCGACATCCTCAGGTAATGCTTTATGATTTTTAGTTTCAAAAACGATTGTTCTGTCGAAGCAGCAGTTACTGGAAGCGCAAGGAACAATAATATTCAGTATTAAAGTGGCACCATATTGCTCTAAGGTAGCACTATCACCGATTGAAAGTCTGCAGAATCTGGCAACATCTAGCGCTATCGAGTACTATAGAAGCACTTGCTTGCACCAAGCGAAGGAATGCACAACAGCATTCTTTAACGAAGCAAACAAGCAAACAAATAAACATTCCTTAATTATCGAGTGAAAATTTGGTACGTCCTCGTGCACCTGAAAGCAAGCTGGAAAGTTAACTATCACTGCTGCTTGATGGCGCCGTGGTATTTTTGTTCGCTTTTCAATCGGTGATAGTGCCACTATAAAGAGGCAACACAATAGAACCAACAGCAAATTTCCGTTTCTTAAACATGTTCAGTAACTACTAAAATGTTATTACTATTATTATTAATTTATTATTTTATTGCTTGTTAATTATTCGAAGTTTTAACAACTTTGTGAGTCAGTAATAGTTATAAACAAATCAAAATATTAATTATCAGTATTACAACAAGAATTGCATTAGTATTTAACTATTTATTACAATCACTGTAATGGTTTAAAAAATAGAATCTATTGTATTAATTCAGCTGAACGCCGCAGATATACACGATTTCCCCAACTTTCTGCTATTTTGGCTCATCAGTATTCAGCATGTAGTGGTCACACCTAAAAACACCGATGCAATCACTGGCCTTCGCTTAGATAATGACGTTTGTTTTAATACAACAGTTGACGCCCACAATACGATGTCACTGAACGCCAATAACATAATACGCACTAACTATGTAGAAGTAACTTTATGGGCGTAGTGCTAGCACGCTTCTAGATGTTATACTAGTGTTGTGCAGTCGTCTTCCAATTCTCTCCAGGGACGTTTTTATGGGGGGGGGGGGCGGTGTCACATTCCCCCAAAGTTTGGCCAGTTGGCAAATCACAATTACGTAATTTTGGGTCAGTCGGAAAAATTACATACATTTTTGGCTAGATGGAGAATTATGTCGGTAAATTTCTGGTTTACACCCCTCCAAATTTTATCCTTCCTGACGTCTCTTGATTCTCTCTCATACATGCTTTCTTTCAATGGACATTTTTTCTGTCTGGCCGATCTTTGTCTGACTGACATAGCGTTTATTATGCTGACCGAGTCGGAGTTTACAGTTAACTTTGAGCAAGTCTTTTATTTAGATCCAATTTTGTTAGTTGTGACACGCCTACGAAAAGCCCTTAGATTCGTGTCGAAGCCATCATTTTAATGGAGCTTGGGCTCAGGAAGTCATTTGGCTCCAGGAAGTGTTTAGTGAACGCGTTAATGCAAGATCGGAAAGTTTTTTTTTTCTAATGCTTAAAAAAAACATTTCATGCGTTAAAACCATGCGTGCGTTCCTGAGAACCACTGTATTAACTTTTAGAGGCCTTAAGTTTTAATGATAATGATTCAAGTTATATCAAGCATCCATTCAGTCACAGAAGTTGGCTTGGTTTCGTTAGTACATTAGTCAAGGTCAAGTCATTCTTCTTCAAATTCATTGATACAAGCATATCCGTATGGTGCAACGCCAACCACAATATTTGGCTAAGACACGTAGTGAACGTAGTTTTTAAACATTTTACGATTCTGGCAACATACCTCTCCATACATTCGTAAAGGTTAGCTGAAAGATTTAGTTTAACTATAAAGGTAAGATAACTATTCTTCCCTTTACAGTTTATTCAAATTTAGAACACGCTTCAAATTGTTAATATATTTTGGATACAATTAATGTAAATATTAAATACTGTTTCAGTAATCGTTTTGTTTTATAGTTCCGTAACATATAGAATTTTTCTCCATTTCATCTGCGCCCCCAGCTCCTCTGTGCCCCCCTGCGACTGCAGGGGCTGCAGCATTGTAGTTACGCCACTGCCTAAGATTTTACAAATCGAGATGGTATACCAGTCGAGATGGTATACAAGTGTCTTATAACGAAGTGATCAGTTAGTGGACGTTGAAACAAGAATTTTGATTCGCAATTCAAGAAGTGTCGAGAGTATACAAAATTTGGTCTCATCTTGTCTCCTGTACAAATGCTACAGGAAAATAATTTATTGCGAATTTTTTTGTTAGTACGGTATGTGCATTTTTGTGGAGACCTCGAGCTTTCACATAGTTGTGTAATCATAGAGAAAAATTATGACAATAAATAACCACTGCTATTATTATTTTTATGTCCAGGCAAGAACAAGGCTATGTACCAATTATTGTTGACGTCCATACAACTGATAAAGGAAAAATGTCCTGTGTAACCTACCAGCAACCGATTATTAACAGCTTGGAAGACGCACATCCATCCATTGTATACAAGAATGTGATTATAAAGGGTGCCATTGAAAATAATCTTCCAGCAGACTACATAGAAAAACTGCGTCAAATTCAAGATAATGGATACGATGGGCCTGTGGAGATCAACCTGTCGGAATCTTTACGTAATGGTTAAACACTTACAAACTAGTAATTTCGTGCATTTTAGTAGAAGAACACTGAACAGTGTATAATCTTTCCTTTCGGGTATCGTAGAATTACTGTAATGTTGACGAGAGGTATTTTTACCAATTCTCTTAAGAAGTCACATTCTTCATTCTGTTAATATTGTATGTAGTTGTGTAGCACCATGGAATTAAACTTGAAGTTTATTTCACGGTTACACCGTTAAATGGACCATGATCAACTTGTGCGCTTAATATGCGAAACGAAGCCACTGCCATTGTTTCGTGCTGTTACTATGCAGTGCAAGTTACCGTGGAAATATTCCTCCATAGCTGATGTTAAGAAAGCAGCATTCAGGTTTTGTCTTCAGCATTCCAGCTTAGCATAATCGGTGTGGTCATTGTTGTAGTGCTTGCTTTGTATGGAGAAATTCAGCTGGCTTATAAAAGCTGCTAAAGCTAGACGTAGTTGAATATGGCCAAGTGATCACAATCTTGAAAGACACATTAAGCTTTTTTGCACAACTATCAGAATGCATTGAATGCGTTTTTGACTTTTGTCTTTTAATCGGCACCATTAAGCTTGTCGAAGAGTGGTAAACACTTTCCATAAAGTGTTTTGAGTAGCAAGAATTAATACAAATGGAATTTCTATGTTGGCTGCGAGGAATTTTCCATTAGAAGTAATCCTAATTCGATTTCCAGGGTCTTACTTGCTCAATTTTAGCAAGTTTTGTAATGTCGCACCTTGAAAAATGAGGGTGTAGCACAATAGTCTTCGATGGCTTGTGCACCAGACAGTCTGGGAAGGTTTTCTCAGTTCAATGTCTGCCTAGATTACTAAACAAAAATGAAGACTGTGGCCTTACCTAACCTAATGCAAATATTTCCAGCTCTATTATTCATATATTTACCCAGATGTTAGCTGTATATATGTATACACATGGTTCACAGTTCACATATTGTTTTAAAATTCATCTACAGCATGCATGTGTGTTAGCCAGTTCCACTTTTAACTTGCTGCGTTGATTTTTTTTTCAAATTAAAACGTTCTATAACAAACCTTTTCAATGTTAGTTGTGGGTGCATGGTCTTTGCCACTGTATTATCCTATACTAAAATGTATGCTTCAGCGGATCAATGCAATCGTCGGCAACAATTGTTCTTGGATAACTAGTATGGGCTCTATTTATTTGCACCCAAGCTTCACTGCTGTAGTTAATCCGTGGCCAGGTAAATGGTTCCAGCCATTCTTAAATTCCAGTATAGTACAAGTTGTACATATTGATATGTGAGTAGCATTTAAAATGCGTGGATTGAACAGACATAAACGTTATTTGTAATTGCAGTTCTCTTGAGAATGTGAATGTTCTTTAAGAACTAAAGTGTGTTTTCTCACTTCCTTCAGAGGTTGTAATTTACTGTCTCTGTGACTATATGTAACACCCACATTGGTGGAATTTTAATATTTTGTGATATTCAGTTTGTTGATTTTTGTTTTATTTTTGTGGACGGGAATGGTATGCCTGCTCCCACCTTCCCCACACTTATTTGCAAAAAGAAAACAGTAGTCTGTTCGGCGAAATTTTTTTAGCCATATCTGTGGTCATTTTTGCTTAAGAGTTGGACAAAATGCCGCGAAATTTTTTTATCTATTTATCTATTCTGTGGCATATAGTGTAGACAAACGGAACAGCTATATTGCTCAATATAAGCCCGATTTCAAGTTAATAGTAAAAAAAAAAAAAAAAAAAATTACTCTACTTCATGACAAAGTGTCTCTTACCCCTCTAAAACCTGAAGTACAGCATTGTTAACTCTAATCAACAAGAGAAGAATTTCAGTAACACTTCTGGTTAGTCTTTTTCGTGATAAAATTCATTTTTGTGTGTGCCCTTTTTTTGGAATTGGACAGAAGAAATTCATGTGTCCGCAATATTCCGCAAGTTTTCTGAAATTCCGCGACATCAATAACACTTTTTGGGACCTGCAGAGACGTCCACTAACTCACTCGGCGACTCCGAAAACTTTCTAGTATTCTGCATTTTTCAGCATATGCGAAAAACTGTGATTGTGAAAACTACTTGTCTCTAATTATGACAGTATTTGTGAAGTTGATCCTAAGTATTATGGTGGAATTAATAGGCACTCGGTCGTATTCCGTTAAGATTGTGTTGATACCTTCTTGTCTAAATAAGTAGTCGGGGAAGTGTGGTACATGAATTAGGTACTGATTCTTCAACCTTTAACAATATTTATATTGCTTTGTTCTTTTCAATAGTATCTCTGTTCGATAGGTTTTCATATATTTTATGCAATGCTTTTATCATCAAAATGAATGGTAGTAAATAAAGAATAAATCGGAACTAGCACAAATTTCATGTGGATAAATCAGAAATAATAATTAATGCTTTGATAAATAATGATATTGTGAATTGCTGGCGTTGTGGCTTATTTCATTGGGTCTAATTTGAGCTTTTGGTTTGCAACTTTTGAGTGACTTGTGGGCGGAATTTTTACCAACTTCGCAGTAAAATCACGGTTTCAACATGGTACGTTCCAATTAATCAGATGTCTAATTTGGAAGCGGAGAGCATAAAAATAATTTTTGTTTTGGCTAAATTTTTTTAACCGCTTTTGATTGGGTTATGTTATTTTGTTCCTGTATACGCTTGATCTTTTGTACGGTAAAAATACTGTCTGTATTAAAATGATTGTGTCAAAATTTCTATCACTGAAAGAAAGCATGAAAATCTTTTTCACCATCGGTAGCCGTGCTATGTTTTTATTTTGCACACATTTTTGGTCTTTCTTGTATGGTTAACTAAAGTAAAACGTCGAGTTAAAGCGGGTTAACGTGTTAAGTTAAGAAGAGTAAATTAACTGTTTGGATCAAAATACATCAATTGTGTTCATTTTAGTATTGTTCTGTTTGAATAGGCAGCATACCCTTATCTGTGATTAAACAAGACCGTTTCAGTGTTGCAGTGTTGGTGCCTCGATTGAAGTCTGATTAGTCTACGACATTAACTACAAATATGTTCTGTTAAGAGTCCTGTTGCCAAAGTAAGATAACGAACTTGGGCAGTTAATGCTTGTTGTGCTGTTAAATTTTGTGTTGGCAAAGTCTGATTGTTGACTTAGTAAAATTGGCAAGGATTAACATTTTCATTATGTGACTTCTTCAGGTTTAAATGTGCAGGTTTAAAATGTGCTGAATGCAGTGTGGAAAATTTTTAAATCAATGTTGATAATGGCAAAGTCTAAACAATGTTGAGTAAACTGCTTGGTCGCTGAACGTGTTTGTTCGTAGTGCCTTTTGGCTGTATTTTAGCAATAAAGTAATATTTTTTTCATTGTTGTTCATTTGTTTAATTTTGTTGGAGTTAAGTTTTATTCCTGCTTAGATCCTGTGTGTATGGTTACGTGTTTTATTTTTGAAAAGAAACCCACGAGAGAGAGATTGATTTGAGAATTTTAACAACAGGGCGCGAGCACATCAAAACATTTAATTTTTCAAAATTATTGTAACCTAGCGTGCTTGGTTTACAATAATAATAATAATAATAATAATAATAATAATAAATTACAGTGCATTTCTTTGCAGTAGAAGGTGAAACAGGTCAAAGGATAGGTTTTCAGCCCAGAAGCAGAATTTTCTACCACTGTCTGCGACACCAATTACTGGGAAAAAATTATCTGCAGCTAATCTGTTTTTCATAACGGTTACCCACATATTTACTGATTTTTACTGAATAACGTTTCAGTGCTTTATCCGATTGATCTGGCTCTTCTATCAAAGGAAAGGTCTCGTCGAGACGATTAAATTGGTGTACTGGAATGTCCAAATCGGTCAAAAGTTGACGAAACGGCAGAAATTTGGTCAAAACGGCCCTTTTTGTCTGCAACAGTGCCAGATTATCTGCGACATAGTCGCACGTCGCACCCCTTTCTCCCTCTGGGGTTTCCATCACTGACACCCTGCCAGGATTTTAAAAGTACGCGATATAAAATCTTAAATCAAATATTTCTTTAGGTCAAGGCATGCTTCGCACAAAGCCACAGAATTATATCAGTAGGGAGCCCATTCTAAGCTTTACCGATGCAGTTCGAGGAAAAAAAATTTGCACGAGCCAAGGTGTGCTCTTTTGATATCAGTTTCAGTCTCCTCGTGTGATGCTTAAGTGTAAGGTCTCTACAAGAGTGCCTCGACTCAAGTGACGCCGGTAACCAAATGACGCTCCTATAGTAGGGATGGGTTGGTTTCATTTGTACGACTTCGGCTTCGGTTTTACACGACCACAAACAGCAGTATCAGTTTTTGCCAACTGCCCCCCCCCCCCCTTCGCCATCGGCCTGAGTTAGGTTGAGCTTCCATCATCAATGGAACTCGTACTGAACGTCTTTATTGATATCTTGTCTCACGTTATTATTTGTACCACTACATTGACCAGAGCGATCTGAAAAACGTTTTAGCATCGAGGTTAAAGCCCCGGCCATTACCGGAAGTTGACTGGGATAGCAAAAACTGAAACGTTTTTAGATCTTTCTGGACAACACGGTGGTACCAATATTCACTGAACGTGGGACAAGTTAACAATAAAGACGTTCAGTGCTAGTTCCAGTGATGATAATAGTGATTATAAAAAGAAAAAAACGGATTGTTCTACGGTATGACTTCAGGCTGGTTACACCCCTTTCATCAGGTGTATAGCACGAGCAACGAAACGAGTCCCTGTGTGTAGACGTAACCTGAATCTCCCCAGACTTTCCTGCACCAGCACTGAACTAATCGTAAAAAGGTCTGTATTTGTCTTGAGATGTGGTGGCACCTAACTTAGTTGACTGATTCTTGAACATAAGCTTCCACTAATTTCACTGCCATCAATGAATGTCGTAGGATAATGTTTTCCAATTTAGTTTCAAGGGTTGACAGCTTAAGCGAAACGTATCTCCTCAAAGGAGTGAAGAAAACGGGTAGGTTTGTCAGTGAGGAAATCGATACGGTTTATTAATTTCTTCTCAATACCGTGCAGAAGCAATTCGCTGCCACCACCACCAAAACAATTGTCCTGGAGAATGTTTAATCTTGGTGCTTCACCACTTACCAGACTTCTTGTATTTATTTCACTACGTGCCAAAGCATTTAATAGTATATTATTTTAGATTTAGTTCCTTAGAAACCAATTCAAGCTCTGAACTGTCAATATCTAAAAGTGTTTTAAAGGGCAATTACACCCATTTTGACATGCACGTTTGACTTTTGGATCACGCAATAACTAAACAAGAATTGCGGTAAGAATACGTTACTTACATCCGGTATAACAATTTATTACTGCACCACCAAAACACGACACGGAGATCGCCATTGTTTTGCTGGAACGCTCAGAAATTAACCGATTGAGATAGCTGTATTGACTGTGAGGAGCTCAAGCGTCTGGCGGCCTTAGCTGGCCGGCAGACGCTTGAGCTCCTCACAGTCAATACAACTATCTCAATCTGCTGCGAGTCGAAATCTAAGAGATCCGTCTGTCGGCATTAATTTCTGCGCGTTCCAGCAAAACAATGGTGACCTCCGTGTCATGTTTTGGTGATGCAGTAATTAAATTGTTATATCGGACGTACGTGACGTATTCTTACCTCAATTCTTGTGTTTAGTTATTGTGTAAGTGATCCAAAAGTCAAACATGCATGTCAAATAACTTTCTACACACTTCGTGAAAAGACACTGTAATTTAAATTGGGCAGACACCAACTGTGGCTTGGACTAAGTTACGAATGTAAATGTATAACCAGAATATGACTTTCTTTCATACACTCTTATTCATTTTTATAGAGTTATATACAATAATACTACATTATGTCCCTGCTCTATAGAGCAGTGACATTTGCCGCCATATTGGCACCAGATTGGCACCAGTATGGGTTTTGGAGGGCGTAACTACAAGGTATACATAAAAATGGAGGGAAACACAACGGAAGAGCGGATTTCTTAGGCTTAAAATAACGTTGTTTTCTCCAACAACAAAAATCGCGCGTTTTAGGTCTAAGAAATCGCTCTAAACAGCATCGCTAAAGTATGACGCCCTTCTGTTTCTCTCTGAAGTACCCCTTGCAGCTAACCCATTAAGGCTCCAGCATAGAGTTATATACAATAATAGTACGTCGAGCAGTGACACGACGTAGTATTATTGTATATAACTCTATGGTGGAGCCTTAGTGGGTTAGCTGCAAGGGGCACTGCAGAGAGAAACGGAAGGGCGTCATACTGAGGCCGATGCTGTGAAGAGTGATTTCTTAGACCTAAAAAGCGCGATTTTTGTTGTTGGAGAAAACCACGTTATTTTAAGTCTAAGAAATCCGATCTTCCGTTGTTTTTCCCTCCATTTTTATGTAGTGCACCTTGTAGTTACGCCCTCCAAAACCCATACTGGTGCCAATATGGCGGCAAATGTCACTACTCTATAGAGCAGGGACATAATGTAGTATTATTGTATATAACTCTATCCTGGAGCTAGTAACTAGGCAAGCTGCAAGGGGCACTGGAGAGGAAAAAGAAGGTCGTCTTACTGAAGCCAATGCTGTTAGACTGGATTTCTTAAAGTAGCACTATCACCGATTGAAAAGCGAACGAAAATACCGTAGCGCCATCTAGCTACACTGATATTGTTAACCTTAATATCTCGTTCCCAGGTGCACGAGACCACGAGTAAGTGTCAAATTTTCACTCAGTCATTAAGGAGGTTGTAGGTTGTTTGTTTCGTTAAAAGAAGCGCCGTTGTGCATTCCTTCACTTGGTGCAAGCAAGTGCCAGATAGTACTGGATAACGCTAGACGTTGCCAGATTTCGTCTGCTTTCAATCGATGATAGTGCCACTTTAAGCCTATAACACGCGATTTTTGTTATTGGAGAAAACAACGTTTTTTAAGCTTAAGAAAAACCCGCTCTCAAAGCACTGTCTTGACTAGAAGTGCCCTTATTTCCCCTTACATTTTAATCTAGTGCACCTAGTAGCTATACCCTCCATATGCTATCTCGTAGCCAATATGACGTCACTAGCCACTGCTCTAGAAAATGACCTTGAGGACCAGTTTCAAGGTCAACGAAAAACTAACTCCGAAAGTAGCAGAGATAGGGGCATGATGTAAATTGCAAACTTGTAGAGGTCGAAGACTTGACCTCCACAAAGCAAACAGAACAAAAATCGGGTCAAATGTCAAAGAGATACAGTAAAAACAATATGGGTGTTGCAGCCCCATTGCAGGGCTTGACCACAACACACCCTGAGATAGAAACACAGACAGGCACCAATAGGAAATATGTCTACCTCAGGGATTAATGCAACAGGATGCTCATGGATCCACCACAGGTCTGCCTGCTAACCTTTTGCTGTACGTACAGTGGTGCCTGTCTGTGTTTCTACCTCAAGGTGGGTTGTGGTCAAGCTCCTGCAATGGGGCTGCAAGACCCATATTGTTTTTACTGTATCTCTTTGACATTTGAACCGATTTCTGCTCTGTTTGCTTTGTTGAGGCTTTTGGTTGAGGTCATGTCTTCGTCCTCTACAAGTTTGCAATTTACTTCATGCCCCTATTTCTGCTACTTCCGGAGTTAGTTTTTCGTTGACCTTGAAACCGGTCGTCAAGGTCATTTTCGGTTTAACCATCTGATGGCCCCCTGGATGTTCCAACGTATTCCATGGCCATGTTCGACCTAACTGCAATACTAGGGGTGATATTGTGCAGCAACACTTGAGATGAAACACCCTGTATAATAAAGATAGCTGTTGCAATGCATGAAAGAGGTGTGCACCTCAACATTGGTAGTGGCGGAACGGTACTAAAGACGGGTAGTCGCTGTAGCCACTTGTTTTTTTTTTTTCGTATTTATTTTATTTTTATTTATTTTTGTAAATATTTTTACGGAAAAATGTTTTTTTTTTTTTTAACTACGAATATTGAAAAGAAAATGTTTTTAAGGTTGTTCTAGGGGGAGGGGGTTGAGGCTTAATGGCGCGTCGACAGCTTGGTCATTAGCGCCAACCTCAGTCACAGTGCAGTGGTCCGGGTTGCCACTGCACCACACATTACAGAGATATTATTCAAACCCCTAAACTAAAGCTTGTCATACATCTGTACCTTCTGCAAAAATTTAAAAACACCGGACAGGAGGACAGACTTATCACCCAATTGACGCGCAATGTCATGCGGGAGATGGAAACGACGACGAACACCATCAAGATGGCGACAATCAACAAGGAAGTGCCGGACCGTAAGTGGCCATCGACACCAATAATATTCAGGAGGGTCAACCCCCCCCCCCCCCCCGCAAAAGGAAACAGTAAGTCGGGTGTAACCAATGGGCAAAAGGGCCAACACAACCTATTCACGGCGACTGCAGTGACACGCCGAGTGCCACTCCTCGACGGTGCCTTTAATAGCTCGTAATTTATTGCCGTCATATCTGTCCCACAAGTTTTGCCAAAGAGCGTGTAACCTCAGACGCAGAGTTGGGAAGGCGTCTGAGGGAAAGAGGCTGAGATCCCTACGGAGAGGGCCAGAAAGGGCCCCTTTCGCAGCAGAATCAGCTTGCTCATTTCCACCTATCCCAACATGGTCCGGGATCCAGCAGAAAAGCACGGTTTTCCGCTGGCCAGGCAAGCGGGAAAGCAAAGCTTGGACACGTTGTGTCAAGGGGTTCCTTCCGAGGATTGTAATTCACCAAGGACTCCAGGGCACTCATGGAATCGCAAAAGATAATGAAATGCGTGCCCTGAAGTTCAAGGATCCATTCCACCGCCAAACCGAGAGCCAAAAGTTCTGCAGAAAACACAGAATAGCCTGATGGAAGGCGATGGGCAACCGTTACTCCTTTACACACACAAGCACAGGCCACGCCAACGTCGACTTCGACCCATCAGTAAACAGCCGCTGATAACCGGCGTACTGAGAACACAGCCGCCGGAACTCGTGCAAGTACCTTGCTGGTAGAGTGGAACCCTTCGGGAGGGACGCCAGAGCGAAAATGAAAATGCCACTAGGGACAAGCCAAGGGGCCACTGGCATCCCCCAAGCATCAAGACGCAGGGTATTTCAAAGGCTATTTCCTGACAGGACTGTGGAGACTATCGCAGAAATCACTCGTTTTTCTAGGGAGCAGCGCCGTGATTTCGGGGGCCAATGATAGTGGCAGATGCTTTGCAGGTATCTGACAACACTGGTGGGTGAGGTAGCATACAACACACGTTAAAAAAAAAACTTAAAATGTTTGGCTACAGAGTTATTGTAAAAATTTTGTAGTTATAATAGTTTAGGTAACATGCTTTCTTTAAGTAGTACACCCTGTAAGACGTAATTGTTGCAACGTTCTGGTCAAGAGCACCCTGCAGATATCTTTTTCACTGATTTATTCCATCGGTTGGTTCAGAAAGTTGGAAAAACTATAGCATACTAAACTATGAGCTAGTAAGTGATTTGGACAGTGAGTGGGGCCATCTCTTGGCAAGAAATCACAGGGATGGTTTGTGTAATAGCATAGATGCAGCTACTTTAAATTTCTCTCAATTGATGACGCCACATACTGACAATTTCTCCGTTTCCTGATTATCGGGGGAAAGAAAATCCGAATTGGTTTTATTGTTGTCGGATGACAAGGTTCCATTGTAACGACCAGCTGTGGAACGAGGTGGTGATGTCGGCTGAGGAATCAAAGTTTATTTAAGTTTTAACCAACCCAAATGGGTTGTGTACATTATTTTGCAAGAAATATGAATTAGGAAAACAACGAGCGGTACCATCCGTCTTCTAACTAGCTGATACCAGGTCGACCAACAAAATTTTCAGTATTTTCTTCAAACTTTGGTACGAAGCCATAGCTTCAGAATAGAATTCACTAATAGTCCTAAAGTCCTCCGTCACAACTAAGGTCAACCTTGGTCTTGACTTCAAAACGCGTAAGTATTTAAAGAATAAGTTATTATAATTAATGATAAAGTGTGTGACGTCAAGCTAACACATCGATTTATTTAAAAATTATGGTACGTTGTGGTAACGTTGAAGACTTCGTGGAAGCATATTTACGAAGATGTAATGTCTGCAAATGCTAATTGTAATAACAACCTGTGTTTCTTGTTAATCGGTATTTTTTTGAAAATCGTTAGGCCTATTTGTTGCCGTCAAATTTTAAATTGTTTTCCCGGCTCTGTCATCGTCCTTTACAACGTTACGTGTCCGCCATTATTCCAGCCCGATTCTAGCCAAGAGAGTAATGGCGTAACTTTTATTTTCTGGTGTTTGACTTGATGGATTGATTTTATAAATTTGATTTGGTAATGGAAAACCCCCAACCCCCAAGAAGACGTACAGGTGGCAAATTCCGAGTTGGCATACTCTTGATATACCCCATTGGTAATTATGTAGATTAGGGGCACCATTCTAAATCACTTAAGTTTGGTACTTACCGACGCTACTCTTCATTGTTTCATTTCACATCGTAATTTTGGGGGGAAATTTCTCAAGGTCCTCCAATGAACAATTACAGCACCGTAAAAAGTTCGTTACAGCAACACAACCGAAAAGTCACAACAACGACGCCGACAGCCATCTTGTGAGGTGCCCGTTACGGGAGTTGGGTCGTTAGAAAACCAGACTTGGATGTTCGCGGAAATTTTTCTTTCGTTGCACATTGTGTCGCCTAATTTAGCGCTGCCTGCAACCTAAACTAAACCAACTTAAGTTTACGTAAACTAACCGATCATAACGTAACCTTTTTTTTGTGTGTGTGATGTTTTGGTGTTATTGTCAGTTTCGTGTGGTTTTGTTGTTATTGTCTTTTAGGTTAGGTTAAGGTTAGGTTGGGGTTTGGCGTTTCACTCGAGGTAGTTAACTGGTTGGGGTTTGACGTTTCACTCGAGGCAGTTTTGGGTTGGCATTTTAAATTTCGAGTGAAACGCCAAACCCCAACCAGTTAACTACCTCGAGTGAAACGCCAAACCCCAACCTAACCTTAACCTAACCTAAAAGACAATAACAACAAAACCATACAAAAAAGTAAGGTATATGGTTGGTTACTTTACGTGAAGTTTGGTATAGTTTAGTCAAGCAAGGTAGCACGATTTAAAAAGAAATTGTTCATGAAGGATTTTTTTTTTATTTTGGTGGGTAGAGGTTTGCAGCACTACGAAAAAAGTGGTGAATACGTGTTTTATTGTCACCATACTTCGATTTGAAGAGAAATTCTGCTAAGTAGCCTACGAAATGTGTTTTTTTTTCTTCCATATTTAGGAATCTTTGAACGTACTTCTCTCCACTGACGTTCGATGTTTTGGGTGTGAGTGTTAGTTTCAGGATCAACAAAATTGTAACTGATTTACAGTATGATGAATAAACCCTTCATGTTGGAGGCCACCGTATGACGCCCAACAATCCGAATAACTTGTACTTCCGGGTTCAATTCGTTTGATTTCATAGAAAATTCCCGGTCTCTACTTTCCACAGGAACCAAGAATGTCTCTCGGTCTATCCTGCCGAACACCCATTGTCCTCTAATTGTTCGTCTCCTGTGATATTTCTCTTACCCAAACTTGGCTTCGTCTATTTCAACTCTATGGCCTACACCTCCTATTTTTTCCTCATTTTCCTCTGAAACATTGAAAAGAAAGACTTCACGACAGAAAGAATACCAGTCTACGACAGTTTATCCACTGATAAAAACATTTTCGACCAAAAAGCTTTGACGAGGAGGGACCATATGTAACAATGTGGCAACAATGTGAAAGATTTTTTTGGGTGAAATTCTCACATTTTGAAGGTATGTTCCTTTTTTAGCACTGACTTTAAAACCACACTTAAATGTTTTCCACAATGAAAAGAAGTTCCCGTTTTAGTTTAAGTTTAAAATGTTCCCACATTCACACGTGTTTGTTTTGACAAAAATTCCATGTTCGTACAAAAAGTTCATTACTTGATCTTCATTCTTACGAATACAGTCAAAATATGTCAATTTACAATCTTGGCATAAATCGTTCTCCTCCATTTTTGGAGATTTTCCCGCTTCTGGCGATTACGTAACGTTAAGAACGAGTTAAGTTAGGTAAGGATGGCACGTGTAAAACAATGATACCACGTGCGAAAAAAACATTGAATTTATTCAAAACGAAAGAAAAAATTCCGTAAACTTTCATTGTGATAGAAGTCGGGTTTTCTAACTACCCTCCTTCCCGTAATCAGAGACCTAGCAAGATGGCGGTCACCGTCGTGGTTTCAGTCGCATTTGACGTCTTTTAATTATTTTTTTGGGAACTTTATTCACATTTTCCCTGGATTTTATGATGCGAAATGGTGTTAGGATGAAGAGTAGCGTCGGTAAGTACCAAAATTAAGTGATTTAGAGTGGTGCCTCTAATCTAGATAATTACCATATTGTCACTGCAAATACCCGTTTCCATGAATACCCGTTTCGATCAGTTTGAAAGTAGTGAAAGTTTAAAATAATTTTTTTTTCTCATTAGTTTTAGCAAAAATTTATAAATGGTTTTAGTAACCTGTTTAGCATGTAGCATGCGAGTTACTGAAACGCTGCTCCTTAGGCGAGCTCAGAGCTAGGCCGTGTCAGCTAAGTTGACTAAATTGAAAATTGAAATAAGCGTTTTGTTTGCTATGCTGTTCTTCTGTTAGCCCATCACCACCACCCCCCCACCATGACTTAAAAATATCGTAGATAATGTAGAAAATATCGTTTGAAGTCGTGATAATCCTAACTAGTATTTTTTTTCGGGAGGGGAGGGGGGGTTATTACAGCTTTTTTACGTTGTTTCGTCCTGTCTCTTTTTTTGCTTTCGTCCATTTTCATTTTGCTTTTGTCCATTGTTGTAGTCTGTAGAAAAACCAACGTAAAAAAAGCTGTAAAATTACCGATATATTAATATTAACCCACAAACCCACAAGGGACCCACCAAAGAACCCGCCAAGTTTTTTTTAGCCAGTCAAAGTAGTGATATCAGAACAAAAGTGGCTGCCTCCATGTGGCTACATGGTGTACCTAACCGAAAAAGTTCTTTCAAAGAAGTGAACAATCGCCAAGCTAATCTCACCGACTATTAGACTGTAGCAAATAGTAGGTGAGATTAGCTTGGCGATTGTACGTTGGCACGGTTGATACCACTACTTGGCAAGGGAATGCTTCGGTTAGGGTTGATACATCATGTAGCAACTTGGTGGCAGCCATTCTTGTTCTGATATCACTACTTTGATTGGGTGAAACTTGGCAGGTTCTTTCACCCTTGTGAGTTTTGTTTTACCTCTCACTTTTAGTTTTTTTTTTTTTGTTATATTTTATATTTGCCAATGTCTAGTTAGCAGTTTAATTGTTTCTTTTTTTAAATTGAGGTTGCCTTTTTTTTTGTTTTTTTTTTTGCATTTTTTATGAAGAACTTGTGAAAAACTGCCCGTTTCGGTTTTTATTTTTTTTAATAATTAAAGGTACTTTTCAAATGTTTACTCAAATGTTTTCAAATGTTCGATTTCGTCAGGGTTTTTACCCGTACAGTTCGAAGCCACAACCAACAATAAGTAGCTCGTCCATTGTATCGAAAATGTTAGCGCTGCCGATTATTGTGGTAATCAGTTTGCGTTGTTACTCGTTAACTAATAGAATGATAATTATTTTGATGACAGGTGGCGTTTTCCCAACATACATGAAAATAGCATTGCAAATGATGGCAATATTTTTAGATAATGCCTCCCCAAACGTCAAACCGTAAAGGGCACATATTGGAGTTACTGTCTTGAATACCGAATTTCATTCATATCTGTCGCATAAATTATTTTATGTGAGCGGAATTAGTCAGTATAGTAGTCGGTAGCCAATATATGGTAGTCAGTAGCCTAGTAGTCGGCTGAAATCAACGACCTTCACACAGGGCATTTTTTTTACATGCTACCTGGAGGTCCAAATGGACCTGCAGCCACCTAAAGTGGACCTCCAGTTAAACTCAATTGGGTCCCACTGGACGTCCACCCTAAAAAGAAAATAAAAATGTCAAGTTTTATACATTAATACTTTAATGAGAATATTTTTTTTTTTGCTAACTACATATTTTGGAGATATGGATAATGAATTCAGATTCAATCCAGTTCACAGGCGATTCTTCACGGTAGGTAAAATCCAGTAGCGTGCACAGACCACCGAGAGGGCAGGGGCAACTTTTGTAAAAGGGCATGCTGAGATTTTATTTTTCTGGTTCAGAAGGCTTATTCGATTTCGGTAAATTGTCACTTTTTGCGTAGCTGAAAAAAATCTTTACTATTCTGAAGTTTTTTTTATGCGTATAATGCAGTCAGCAAAACTGTTTTTGTAAAAATGTTTTCAACGGCACTTTACAAAGCCAGAAAATGTTGGAAAATAGCAAAAATGCGTCAGCTTCCCGGGCTCTGGGGACCCCGCTGGGGGAGCTTACAGCGCTCACATAGACCCCATAGATGTTATTGGTTTCTACCAACACAAAATTGGCTAAATGACTAGTGTTAGTTACCCCCTCAGACCCCACTTACACCATTGCACATGGTTTGATATTTTTATTATGTTAATAGTTGAGCCATTAACATAATGGTGCCCTTTATATATTAAAGTGGTGCCCTTTTTTGAAAGTGGATCTCCAGTCACATTTCCTAAAAAAAACATGCCCTGCCTTCACATACTTTTATCACACTGAAACAGTTTGTGCACTTGATTCAAATGCAACTATTGCTTGTCAGGGCACAAAGACTGCTCAATTTCAACAATTTTTAAGCTGATTCGCTGCATAGGTATATGAAATCTGCCCCAAAACAAAACTTGTCAAGGATTCCCGCCATGCTTTCCGGCCGTGTGAAGTCGTGATATCAAACGCCAAGCTCTTTCACCAAGCTAATCCCACCGAGTAATAGAATAGTACGAAGGTTAAATGAAATATACGAAAATTGCTTACTGCGCAATTTTCAATTTCATTTAACGTTTGAAGTATTAGTCGGTGGGATTAGCTTGGCGAACGAGTTTGGCGTTTGATATCACGACTTCACACGGCCGAAAAGCTTGGCGGGAATCCTTAACAAGTTTTGCTTTGGGGTAGATATCAGCCATTTTTGGTCCAAATTACTGAAATCCATTTTTTTTTTACTAATTATGAGATGGAAACACCAATCAAGTTTTCTGGTCCATTTATTTTTTTTTTTTTTTTGTTTTGGTTTTTTTGGCTTTCGTTAGATTTTGAAGGCGGAAGTCACCTTTCTTCATATGATTAGCATTTTTTTATAGTACTGCAAACAAACGGATATTTTTGAAGTTCAATTTGGCACTGTTGCATAATAACAATGTTTACAACAATGTAAAACAATCAATTTGGTCGTTTGGAGCTCCCTAACCCCTGAACCACTTGACCAATTAGAAAGGTCCATATGAAAAGGGCACATCTACAGAGCAATACCTGTAAAATGAACTAAGAACCAACTTTATTCACCGCATGGAAGAATTTATTTTCGTGATGCAAAAACAAGCGTTAGTAGTACGTAGTTAAGTAATTAGGCAAATATCAACGTTATTCACATCGTTTTTTCAACAAGAAAGCGGTAAGCTGTGTCCGTAATAGAGACTTTTATGTTGTCAGGCGACGGTAGTTTCCCGATTAAACAAGTTTCAGCCTTTTCTGTCGCATTGTCATTTATCGTCACATGCCTAAAAACAGCCAAACTACCTTTGCTGTAAAGACACAACGTGTCTAGAGGTCGCCATGCTCATATATATATTTTATCTGGACGTTATCGTTTACCTTGGCGGGCGACACACTAGCGTGTGTCTTGATATGCTCTGCTCCATCGTGAAATATGCTCAGCTATTTTTTCTGTTAACGAACCAATGCAGCAATGCTAGAATTGAACAATGACTTTCTTACAACGAAGTCTGACAATCGAAACTTGTTGGCCGGTGGATCACTCTTCGTGGTCCTTGATATACCAAAACGCAATATCACTGCCCGGAATAGGTAAAGCAAAAACGTCAAGAAAATCTGCATAAAACAAAAACTAGTATTTTCGTCGTCTAAAGTTGTGATATCAAATCTCAAATTCGTGCAGAGTTGCCTATTTGATTTAAACGTTCGTCGGCTAGCCCATCACTTCCAAAGTTTTAGTTAAAACAGAACGTGAACTAAATCCGTACTTCACGAAATTTGATGCAGTCGCAAGATTAAAAAACTAGTTGGAAAAAGTGAGATGGCTGTTTGATTTGCTGTAGTAGTTTTTCTGTTAACATTTCGCTACTACGATTTGATAATCTTTTTGTATTACTGCAGAAATTACATTTTTCTAAAAGAAACTTTGTCGGTAAGAATCCATAACATCCCAAACTAAAGGGCAAAAGCGACCCAAAGACCACGAAATGAGGACAAAAACCTACCCTAGATCCCCTGAATCAAGGTAGAAAAAAATGAAAATGGAGCATGTCGATTTCAAATTTGAAAGCTTTTTTCCAATAACGTCTCAGTTTTGGACAAAACGAAGTAAAAGGTTTTGCCGTATTTTTCATCTTTCGACGCTTCATTATTTAAAACTGGAGCGTGTTGTTTTAAAATGTGTAATTTTTTTGCAATACCTCTGAGGCCTAGTCGTTTGGCAAAGTTTTAGCCTAAAAGTCCAAAATGTACACTTAACCTCACCTCCAATCATCAATGGCTAGCTACGGGCCTATTTATATTTGATTTATAAAGAAAATGTCGGAAAAAACACATGATTTAGTCACAATTAAGTTTATATTTCCAACGATAATATACATTACCTGTATATTTAGCATTATTCTCGAATACAATTTCCCTCCCGAGATTGATTGTCAAAAACCAGCCAGCTCGCTAACCTGAAGTGCGTATGCGAGCTTCCCTATAAAAAGAGCCCTTAGGCAAAGGTTGCCATCTTTTATTCTCATGTGACCGTTCTGCGTGGTCATGTTTGTGCTCCCTCTGTCTTAGGAAAGATTTTGACGAAAGCCACGTTTCGTGGCTATCGCCTCTACTGACTTCTCCTTTGCTTTGACAACGGAAGGATTCTACGAAAGCCGGCTCCACCATATGTGGGCTTTCGTATCGTTTCCTCCCACAATGCATCTGGAAGTGAAAGTCTAGCGGGTGTTTCCCGCCTTGCTTTGTTTACCCGTTTTCGGCGAAAGCCAAGTGTTTGTCGCCTGCTGACGTTTGCATGAAGATTGACCAGTCCTTCGTTCCTCATTTTCGGAATAACTCATATCCCGGATCAGGCTTGATCTATTGATGTGTGTGTGTTTTTTTCCAAGTTGCACGCTTCAGACGATTGTCTCCGTTTGTACTGATGTGACGCTTTGGTGAACAAACTGGATGACGTCACGTGTGTGCACGTGAACCGCTTGCCTGTCGCTGACATTAGCTGTTGGAAGATGCTTACTACCAGTTAAAGTGACTCTATCACCGATTTGAAAGTAGGCAGAATCTGGCAACATCTAGCGTATCTAGTACTATCTGGCAGTTGCATCAAGCAAAAGAATGCACAATGTTATTTATTTTTACGAAACAACCAAGCCACAAGCCGCTTTAATTATTAAGTTGAAATGTGGTACGTCTTCGTGCAACTAGGAGCAAGGTGTACAGGTTAACAATATCACTGCCGCTAGATGGCGCGGGGGTATTTGCGAATGGTTTTCAATCTGTGATACTGCCACTTCGACACACCTGCAATGGCCTGTCAACGAAATTATTAGCTTTGTGCACATGCGGACCAACAATCAAGACCCCATTATTCGTAGTTCCAATACACGAATAGCTTTAAAACTTTAATTGTCGCAACATTCGCCTGTTGATAAATGGTAGTGTATTGATTGCTTCTTGTATTAGCGTAGGTTATTTAGAAAACGGTAAAATTGTTAAGCAAACAGTAAGGCAGCTGCTGGTTTTAACAATGAAATTTCATTGCTGTACCATGATTTCAGTAAGGTCCTTGCGGAAATCGTGGTATAGCAATGAAATTTCAGTGTTAAACCGGCAGCTGCTTTATCGTTAGCTAAATAACTTTACTGTTTGCTATTTGCCAAATATCTTATTTGCTGACTTTACTATTTGCTATATGACTTTACTCTTTTATTAGGTACAACGTGATGGCCGGTGGTGGTTGGAGTTCTCGATTTCTGAATAATCAACCTCCTTGCGTGAAGTGGCACTTCCAAGCGGACGACAAGGAATGGCGAGACAACTCATGCGAATGCTTCGACAATCAAGTCGTGAAAGAGGAAGAGAACCATTTTTACAAGAATGAGAACTGCCCATCGGGGGCTTGCATTTTTGGCTCTGCCTCCAAACCTATCTTTAACAACAATGAGGGCATCGATAGACACAACAAGGATGTATGCTGGACCTTCAATTACGGTGACCGAGAGTTTCGTCGACGTGCCCTACTAGCCCCCTCGTGCATCCACATGAAGGAGATTGAATTCCACGAGTACCACCAGAAAGAGGGAAAGTATGACGATCCAAGCCATTTAAACAAACCTCCGCCCCTCTTGAAATCCATAGACGCTGCCATTACGGACCCATGTGAAACTTGCCGCCCACCCTGTCACTTGATGCCACCATGCCTTCCCTGTTTGCCACCTCCCCCACCACCATCATGTTGCATTGCCTATCCAAATGCCGTAGGGGAGAAAGAATGGCATACCATTCGAAAATGCACAGCTACTTCTGATAATGCTACGGATGAAAACGAAAGTTGTCTTTACACTCGAGACGTTAAATGTTGCGATCCATGTGCCTTGCCCCAAATTTACAATTGCCGACAATACTGCCTGCCCGCTGCGACCATGCGTCCCGGTCAAATGGATCAGTATTCAGTTCACAATCCTCCTCCTGCTAGCGCTATTGAGACACCCAACTACAACTACAAGGAAGATGAAGGAGAGTGCAATAAGAGGGAAACCCGTGGACCTGGTATTTACCCGTATCCAGGTTTCTTGCCTAGTTCTCCATTAACTACGCCTGGATGCGTACCTTGTGGCTATCACTTTAACGAGAAACAGGCTCACGTGTATTGTACAACCTTTGGTTGTCCCCCCTGTGGCCCACCTCCTAACTTGCCCTATCCTCCAAAACCGGCATGTGAAGAGAAAGTCATTTGCCCTTGTCCCTCTCCTTTCGTAGAGCCACCTTGCGGTACTGGTGGCCCTTGCGGCACCGTACCGTCACGCCCTGGTACCCCTTGTGATCCGTGTGGGCCCTGTGATCCGTGTGGGCCCTGTGGTCCGTATGGGCCCTGTGGTCCGTGTGGTCCCTGTGGTCCGTGTGGACCGTGTGGTCCCTGTGGGCCTTGTGGTCCCTGTGGTTCCTGTGGGCCTTGTGGTCCCTGTGGTTCCTTTGGGTCTTGCAGTCCCTGTGGGCCTTGCGGTCCGTGTGGCCCCTGTGGGCCTTGCGGTCCCTGTGGCCCCTGTGGGCCTTGCGGTCCGTGTGGTCCCTGTGGTCCCTGTGGGCCTTGCGGTCCGTGTGGTCCCTGCGGGCCAGGTCCGTGTGGTCCCTGTGGGCCCTGCGGTCCGTGTGATCCGAATGGGCCTTGTCGTAGTCCGTATGATCCCTGTGGATTAAGTACATCCAGGACATTTTTTTAATGATTATATAAGGGGAAAAAATAATGAAATTCTGTGGAAAGCTAAACAAAACGCACTGTGTAGCATAAATGTACGTATTTTTTTAATCAGCTGGTTAGATTCAAATGTTTTTTTTAAAGTTAAAAACCTGTAAAATTATGAGTGTTCGCCTATTGAATTTTTAAAAATAATGATAAATGGAGTTCGATGAAATAGAAGACATAGACTTTGGCGTAATGGTAAAGGGTTGATCTGGTATAACGTGTTGTTGCATTGCGTTGTTCCGAAATAAAAATGAAAAGATGAAAACCTGAAATATTTTTGCCAATTTGTTTAATTTGTTAAGATTTCTTGGTATCATTTTCACCACATGGCATGATTTTGAACATTTTTAAGTCATACTTTGGTAGGAGGTCGAGAACTAAACCGGATTATGGACTGAAACTGGTGAAAACCTGTAGGTGTTGAAAATGTAATGCTTAAAGGCTTTTTGTTCCGAAAAAAAAAATCCGTTTTGCTTGAGGTTTTTTTGCCGAAATTTGTTTCGGATAAGCTTTCAAAATGACAAAGCCGTGTTTACCTTTTTAACATGTGCTTAATTGATTTTATATAAGTTTCCTGTAACTTTTGGGATTTTGAACCTTAACATTAGTTTATACCATGGCTGTGACGTCACGCTTACTCAATGCCATGCTACATTTTCGTAGGTTAAATCCCGTTGACCGTGAGCGAAAGTGTCATCACAAAAAGTATGGGTTATCAAGTTACCCCAGACTTTTGCCGATAACCCATACTTTTGACACTTCCGGATCACACGATGGGAACGCGCACACCACAACCAAAATTATACAGCGTCGAAAACCGTAACGCAATAAAAACGTACAAAAGGAATAAACTTGCTGGAAGGTCCCAAATGAAATCCTTTCCCTGCTAACGCTCACATGTCTGGCCCATATCTAAGTTTATTCCCTCCTCTCCTCCCTCCACAACGTAAAATGGATGGACCTTCATTCATACCGATACACCTATTACTGCTGATTTGAAATAGTTCTCAAACTACAAACGCAGAAAAGGAATTACTTACCTTGCCAGAATGTCGTCACAGTGTCCTTCTATCCCTGCTTCCTCACATAACCGAAGTTTATTCTCCCTGAACAGAGCGAGCGAGCTAGCTTACCAGCCAAACCTTGCGAAACGATGCGTCGTCCAACTCCCACCCCACCCTCTCCTTCCACAAACTGTAGCATAGCCTACAGTCTTCCTACCTGCCAAGGGAATCGTCCGTCTAACACCCATCTCCCTCTCCACAAACTAAAATGAGATAATCTTCATTCCTTTTGACATAAGGTACTACCGTATTTCATGAAGCAATTTTCAAACACAAAACGTTTTGATTAAATACGAGTGAGCTTGACGTCCTAACTTTGATATAAATCATTTATTGGTTAAAATCGAGCAGTTATCGATTTTAACCAATAACTATTACTTAAAATTAGGTTCGAGTGATTAATCGCGACCGGTTTGTGTTCAGTATGATAAAAAGGTTTAAAAACATGTCTTTAAGTGTTGGCCAGTTTTTTTTCCCTAAACTTTGGACTTTTCTTCGGTGGACTGTTTTAAGTTAAGCAGGTTTTTTTTACAAACTAATTTTGTAAAAAACCTGGAACTTTTGTAACCATTTATGTTAACATGTTGACGCAATATAAAATTAATCTTACTTTTAAGATTTGACGCGCACCCATCCATTAGCGAACATGGCGCCTGAATACGCAGAACTAGAATTCGTAGGGACTTGATTATTACGAAGTTTATCTTGTGTTAAAAATCTGTAGAATTCGCAGAAAAACACCTGTATATAACCTATTTGCTTTCCTTTCAAAGAGTTACGACCAAGGACGAGTGGAACGATAGTGTCACAGGAAGGTAGTCGTTTAGTCGTTGTCCCGCCAATATTTTGTGTAACGTCACTGGCTCCGGTGTGGTTTGGCTTCGTGCGTAAACTGTTGAGCTGCATTGTGACGTCAGTAGAGGCTACAAAATCGACAGCCAATGTAAAAGCAATATGCAAAAAGTTCGGAAGAGGCCACTTTTTCCCTGGTTACGACCATATACATATAGTAACGGTGCAATGCCACAAACAATAGTCACGAGTTGCGGTTAATGGACTCGGGAACTGATTTCAACAGTAAGATAATTATTTACACACAATTTTACACATGCCATAAAAAAGAAAAAATTAACAACACTAGTTCTCATAAACGTTCTCATTAGTTCTCGTAAGCATCACTAAAAAAAATTTAAACGGCGCTCTCCCCAAACTACGAAAAAACACTACTTTCGCTTTACTGTATCCGTTCGTTCGCTAACGGCATCGTCTTGTGCAACACTAGGCTGAATGTCAGACTACTGGCTAGGCAAAGCATGGCCAACAGTCCTGTACTTGATAAATTTGCTAATTAAATAACTGCAAACATCCACGCACTGCTAATAACGGATTTTAACGAACGCAAGGAAGAGAACTCGTGGAGTTCAAAAACACAAATTAACAAAAATTAGATCCGGTGAATCTTGTTTTTTCTTTTACTTTTTTTATTGGCAGATTGCGCTATTTTACAGGGTGGTCCACAAAAAACTGACGAACCAATATATTCTTAGTCCAACTTTTCTTTTCTTTACCCTCAACCAGTTGAGGACGGATATTCCCGTTTCATTAGATTTGACTTGTCCTCTCCTGGTCCTGAGGGTGCTAACTAGAAAAGTTGGACTTAGAAATTGGGTCAAATTGGGTCGTCAGTTTTTTGTGGACCACCCTGTATTTGATGTTTACTTAACTGCCATCCAAGTCGTGGCACCAGAAAGGAAGACCGACAATCTTACTATATAATTCCAATCGAAAATCCTCCAATCTTTTACTTGCTACAGTCGACATGATCACGTGGAATCGTAGGGGCTCTTTCTCTTCCCGATAATACCAGGGTTGGCTGAAATGATCTCTGCTACCTCAGCATGTGGGCGAAGGAATTGAAAACAAAATTGAACTTGGAAATGTTTTTCATGCTCCTCCCCCCCCCCTCCTAATAGGGAAAAAATTGACACCCCCACCCCGTATACATTTTTTGGGGGTGGAGGGTGGGGGATGGAACCTCAAAACTATGCAAATACTCGTCTGCAATATTTCGCATGTCATTAATGGCCCAATGATTTTTTTCTCAGCGAAGAAGGACAAAAGGCATACCAGAAAAAGACATAGTAATTAGGCGTGAAAGTAAGATAACTATCAAAATTTCAAGCTTTTGGCTTCGTGAGAACATTGCCTCTGCAATCTGCTGTTACTAACAGGAGAAGGAAAAACCTACCTCAAGAAAACTGCCCAATCAAAAACAACCATCAGATCCCTGCCTGATTCGACTTCGCAGGATCAAAGTATTTATTTTTCGAGTATTTATTAATCGAAAATGCTGCACTTTAACGAACACGTCGTTATTTGCTGAAGAGTCGAGAAATTTAATTAGCCTTGTGGCAAAATACGGAAAGTTACTCATTTGTACGTGTAAGCTATTTTCCGAGTAGTTACTGGGAAAGTTAGTGAATTGCTTAGCTTTTGGTCAGTTGTCGCTATTTGGCAGTAGATGGCGGGACTCTCCGTCCAAAAATTCACCGATGCAATTTGCTAGGCCAGTTCCCGAACAGACCTCGAAGAAATGAATTGGACCACTTGTGGCTTGAACGAGCGAAGCTAGCGAAATCGGCGTTTGTCACCGGAGCCTCCTACGTACAGTACGTACTAGACAAAAATTGGCGACTTTTCTACGTTGGATAAAAGATCCAACAGGTCGGTATAGAATGGTAACATTACACTGTATTACAACTGTGGGATGACATTAATCGGGAACAGTCAAATTTAAAGAAGAATAGTTTAGGAGCTGAAGCATTAGGAAAAGAGCACGCTACATTCTGATAATTTGCTTGATCATGGTATGATACATTGGTCAGTGGCATAGTTTTTCAAGGAATGTCCTCATGCGTATATCCAACAGACAAGCAGAATACAGCCATTACAAAATGACAAAATACGTGGTCATCTAAACTTATTTAAAGGGGTGCATCAGTGGGGAACCACCACAAGCTAAGCTCGACAATGCCAACGGAGCGAGCCGAGCGAGCGATGTGGCTGGACCACACCATTAAAAACGTATATTTATTTTTGTGTCCTCCTACTCCTCTGGAAATAGTGTTTGAAATTGGAGAAAGGTATCGGAAGAAAATACATTCACCTTAGAAATTGCGTAGGCGGTGCATTCTTAGTGAGAATATACCTTCATAATTTTATAACAATTAACCAATGGGAAGCCAATAAACGGCAGCCACCAGCCAATCACGCCTCCTTAACACTGATTAAACGACCACACGGTATTTTATCAGATTAAATTGTCAGCGTCATCCCTCCATCTTGAATTAACGTTCGACTAGTTTTGTATCGTGTCCTACGCCGCATAAAGAAAGTATGAAAGAACTGCATTTGGTAGGTCTATACCAATTTCTAAACTTATACGACGTACCTGATAGTCAAGAGACACATTATTTCGTCTCGGCGATGAGCGGTTAATCTTTGGTTACCATAGTAACAGAAGCCAGCTTTCCGCCGAAACCCGAACGCCGTTCTGGTTAGGCCAACCGCCGTCGCCGCTACTAAGCTTGGCCATAGATTAGAAAGTTAACTAGATGTTCCGTCTCACCTATTCCCATCCTACGCGGACCTCTAGCGGAAGTTGCGGCTACTAATACCTCTGCTAATGCTTTGCTTTCGTGCTGCTTCGAAGGCAAAAGCATTAGCAGAGGTATTAGTAGCCGC
>JAHWFP010094141.1:115776-128210 GCA_023313725.1 Lithobius niger | reverse complement strand
AGAGGTGAGACGGTACATCTAGTTAACTTTCTAATCTATGGCTTGGCGATCGAGGCAACACCAGTACCGTAATAAGATACGGTACTTGAATATCAGAAATAGTGGATAATAAATTAATAACAATTGTCGTAAAACTTAGTATTATTACGGAATATTGTATTTTAAATCCATGAACAACACTTTGATTAAAAATAAAACACGTATTTACTATCCTTGAAGCGCTCTGGTAGTTGTCTGCTTTCACGGCAAATTACTTTCGGTTTCGGTTAAGTTTGTGTTAGATTGTTGGGGAAACAAAACTACATTAGGGGCCATTCAAAAACCACGTGGTCGGCCAGGGGGTGGGGGGGAGTTCGGCTTTCGGCCACAGGTAACCACAATGGGGGGAGGGGGGTTTCCAAATAGACCACGTGGCTACTGCATTGGAGGGAAAGCCATTATTCTCCAGTGGATTGGTGCATTTACCGTAAAAGAATATATCTATTTAATTAACCTTGCCGTACAAGAGTGTCTGCGCATACCGTCTCACTCAGCCTTACATTGTTATTATATTGTTCCTAAATCTACCTTAACGTTTGGGCCCCAGTCAACCGAACTGCATTTCCCATGTAGTGGTTAAGTATACCGCGTCTCGTCATAGAAATCTTGACCAACGTAAAACTTCTTCCTTGACTCATACTAAATTTAAATAGTGTGCAGCTAACATTGAGTCGTTCATGGGACAATTCAATGCAGTGATAACCTATGTTATAATGAACGTATTAGGTTAAAATTTTCTACTTTCCGTTTCTGTTACAAATCTCGGATGAAGTTTCGTCGTCTAGCGGCCGTTGAGATCGCCAAAAAATTTGGTGAAAATATTTCACACGATGAATCAAACAGCTGCGTTTATTAAAAGCGAAAGTGGAATATGGGGGTCCCTATCGTTGGGTTTCTCCTGTCAAACACTATCAATTCACCAAATTTGGTACGGCACAATAACACAACTTTATACGAAGTGTTACCGCATTTTTCCAAAAACGCAGTAAGGTGTTATTTTTTTTAAGAATAAAAATGGCTTTAAAAACGGCCACGTGGTTTTTGAACGGCCCCACTCATGGTGACGACAGTAGAAAAGAGAATTCCTACAGATACTAAACGAACCATTGAGTGCATCTGGCACCAATTAGTACGCTTTTATCATTTCGTGCAAACAGGAATTGTGAATTCAAACGAGAAAGCACTGCAATACAACTAGGCCTTGTTATGCAAGTTGAAGTTTTATTTGAAAGTTGATGTTTACCAGGGACGGTATATTCTCGTTTCAAATATAACTCGAGCGTAGTTTAAGTATCGATAAAAAACTACGCTCTCGTTATATTATTACTGATAAAAGCGTTTGAAGTATGACAAAACAACGGTCGCAGTCCGAAAGTCATAGCAGAAAGGTCATCCGAAGCCTCATTACGGGGCTGAACATAACGTGTTTCTATTTTTTGGCAGTTTTTTTATTGGTACATTCGCCAGGATCACGTTTCGGAATGGTTCCCCCTTTGCCCGACAGCAATGAAAAAGGGCAAGAATATTCATTCTTTGCACGGTGTCAAATGAAAAGAGACTCGGTAAGGTGAAGGATCAGTAACAAATTGCTGGCAGACTTCCAAATACCTCAACCAGTTGCCACATGATGAGCGTGGACCCCAAGGAATGCTACACCTTCCTGTCCTGAGGATACCTGTGTATCAGCTCGTCACAACTGCTGTCGTAGCAATCAGAGGACTCCTCTCCATCAGACAGGGAGTTCTCAACTCTACACCAAACCAAACCAACTTCAACAGAAGCCAGCGGAAGGAATGGCAGACCGTGGTGGACCTCAGGGAGAACCTGGAAGAAGGTGCCCGAACCAGGGTACGGCAAAAGAAGTCAGGACAATCAGCCATCCAAGAAAGGGCCAGGCCGGATGAGGAACACTACAGCCACACCTCCCGCAGTGGCAACGCCTGGTAACCAGCCACCCAACGCTCTGGTTGGCTCCCCCCAACCACTCAGGAGGACGTTCAGACCATCATCACCATGAGTGGAACAAGGGTCCCAGGGCCAAAAAGTCAAGCCCACCACTGAAGGAGAAGCAAGCAGCAGCAAAGGTAGCCAACACCATTACCGCAACGGCGGGGGAAGCCAAGTCTTCGGCCAACCAAGCTGCAGCAGGTGGGAAAAGAAGAAACCGTGGAGGGAAGAAAACGAATCGCTCATCCAGTAGAAAATGCGATGGATCATCAAACACTACTTGCATGGAGAACAAGGGGGTCCAAATCTACTCACCAATAACGCAGCACATCGGAGCACAAGTTTGGACTGAAGTGCGTGGTCGTAAGTATTCCTATGTATTTCTATGTGAAACTCACTAAAACTATGTTTATATGGAATATTGGCGAGAGGTACTGGACGAAAGAGTTACAACTAGGCAAGGAGGCCATCCAACAGCTACAAAGATGAAGTGCACATTCGCAAATGATTTTCCGATGTCGATTGCAGGCCCATGGAGAGTACCCTTAATTTCTTCTGAAGTACCCGGGGTGGGCATAACCGAGGTCGTGACCCAATCTTCAAGAACCCCAGAGGGAAAACCACTTGCGGAAACTGCGTTAGAGTATCAAGAAGAGTCTGCAGAGTCTTCGATCACGGAGGTCAGCAAGAAGTCGCTGCTCCAATGGACATTTCAGATGGTGAAAAGGAGTAAGTGCTTAAAAAAAACTTGTGTGTATGCAAGGTGGAATTGTGCTTGAATTTTAAGCTTTGATCCAGACTGAAAACTGGATTTGGCTAATGTACTGTGTGGTGAGTTCTGTAAATGTTAATTTTTTTTTAATTGGTGCTCTCAACTTAGAGAAAAAGAAGAAACTCGGTGCAACGTTTTTTTTAATATACTTCGTTATTCACAAAAAAAGGACACAAAAAAGAAAGTAGGGAAAGGACACTTTTCTGTTTTATTGTTTTGTTGTTGTTTCATAGCTTTTAGATTCCTGGCCCACCTTAAGGAACTTCTGAAAGTGATAAAATGTAATTTTTTTTGGAGTTAAAATTCGATACATAAGCTCGTGAAATTCTGTATAGTTTTCAGTTAAACCATGAATAAATTGTTGCTTATTGATTTCTAGATCCTTGCTGCGTAGTTAAGGTTGGTCTTCACATATCTAAGCAAAAACTTAGGGGAGGGGAGATGTAACAAGCTTTTACATAAAACGCAAGGCACAACACAAAACCAACACTTCGCGGTGCACCTTCCATTTATGTAAGACCTGGCACTCGACCAACAGCTGCTAACACACCTGACGGCCGAGCGTGCGTTTGCTGCTCAACAGAGCAAGACCACCTGTTCAAACCAGTTAGGTCCGCTTCGTGTGCACGGCACGTAAGTCCTTGCAGGAGCACATTGTTCTCTTGCGTATAAAAGACGCTCGGGAACTCTGGGTCGGCCCTTGGTGTTTGGGATTTGACCTAGCAAAGTCAGACTCTGGTGCTGAATAGAGGTGTCAAAACTAACCATTATGGCCACTCAGTTCTTAATATCTACGCAAATAATTAAGGAATAAAAGCCAATCTAAAGTGCACAACATAACAATGTCACTCTACGTTTCGAGTCACCTCAGACTCATTGAGTCTTGAAAACTTGAATTAAGTTGTGCGTTACAAAGGTCGCTGGTGCAGTTCGTAATAGAGGTATGTGCCTCAACATTTTTGAGTGACGGAGGTGCCGGAAGACTGGTTGCAACTACGTGGTCGCTACAGCCGCTTGTTTGTTCTAATTTTTAAGAATGAAAACAAAAGGTCACGCCGTTGACCGTGTTCGATGTTGCAACATCTTGCACGAACCATTCCTTATTTTTTTTAAGGGGAATCAATAACTCCTCAAACTAAGGAAGAAACTAACTTCAAGGTGCCTATTCACCGACTGACAGGTTGCAGCATCTAGCGCAATCCACCATTATTTAATTCTATGTAACACTTGATTTCAACAAGCAAAGGAATGCGCAAAGAAAATCCTTTTTACACAACAGACTAGCCGCGTGCCTCCTTAATTACTGAATGTAAAGTTGTTGCGTCCACGTGCACCAGGGAGCAAGTGGTGAAGGTTAACTATATCACTGTCACTAGATGGCGCCCATATAGCGGTTCAAAATCTGAGTTTCAAAACGGGCGATATAAAGCTCCTGGTGTCGTTAGGCTAAACTTTACCGCTTGCTTCCTGGTGCACGTGGGCGCACCAACTTTACACTCCAATAATAAAGGAGGCACATGGCTTGTTTGTTGTGTAAAAAGAAATTTATTGGTCAGTTCCTTCGCCTGTTGAAAGTAAGGGCTAGACAGAACTAGATAGTGGCAAATGGTTATAGATGCTACAACCTGTGATTTGGTGGCAATCCCCTTTAAAAAGACAATTTACGATAGTTTTCTTCTATCACTTGTCAGTGACGAACGGACCGATCATTCCTCGCGAGAAAATTTTACACCGAAGAGTCACTTGCTGAGGAAGAAGTGGCAATTCGTGGATTATCAGCGGGTTTTGTGCAGTCCGAATAGGCATATTTCGCTTGTTAACATTGTGACACGTTTGGGCGCCAAATATGTGACATTGCTTCTTCTGTCCATGTCATGGTTGTCACAAATAACTCATTCCGATACCGATTGAAGGCCAAACATCGGTTTATTACATTGAGTTATAAATTATAGGACGGTTTATTATCGTTCAGAGCACGCGATCTGTCTCATTCCATCCTACCGACTGCTTCCTTTGCCCACAGATTTGCCGTCTTTGGCTTCAGAGCAGTAGGGGGCGCTCGGCTAGCAGGGTCAGCGGCCCTAGAGGCGCACATCCTTACAACATGCCCTCTAAAGTCAACTTAATCTTCGTCAGTGAACCACAAACGTATGAGCACCAAAGAAGTTTTTCAAAAAATGTGGTACCCCTTTTCGCTAATCGGAGGTGTACTTTTTTGCTTCTGCATACTGCCATCACGTAGGACATTGCGCTGGGAGCAGGTAGCATCCAACACGCGTAAAAAAAAAACCTTAAAATGTTTGCCAACAGGCTTGTTATTCTTAAAATTTTGTAGTTATTATAGTTTTGTAGACATGATTTATTTTTTAAAGTAGTACACCCTGTACAACGTAATTGTTGCAACGTTCAGGTCAAGTACACCCTGCAGATATCTTTTTCACAAATTCATTCATTCCATCGGCTGGCTGGCTGGCTCAGAGAGTTGGAAAAACTATGACAAAATAAACTATAAGCTAGTGAGTAACGTGCACGGTGAGTGAGGCCATCTCTTGGCAAGAAATAACAGTCATGGTTGAAGTAATAGCATCGACGTAGCTAGTTTTAATTTCCCTCAACTGATGACGCCACGTATTAACAATAACATTTCTGTTTGCTGAGTATCGGCGGAAAGAAAATCCGAATTGGTTACATTGTTGACGGACGACAAGGTTCCATTGTAACGACAGCTGCTGCAAAACGCGGTGGTGATGTTGGAGTCAAGAATTTTTTAAAATTTAACCATCCCAAACGGGTTGTGTATATTATTTTGTAAGAAATATGAATTAGGAAAACAGAGTGTACGGTACCATCCGTCCTTCAACTAGCTGATACCAGGTCGACAAACAAAATTGTCAATATTTTCTTCACCAAACCATAGCTTCCGAATAGTATTCATAAATAGTCCTAAATTTCTCTGCCGTCACAACATCGTGCAAGGCCCTGATCTTTGACTTACTTCGTAACCTTGCCGTTTTAGCCTAACTTGTGTAAGTGTATAACGCTTAAGTTATTATAATTAATGGTAAGATCTGACGTCGAACTAACAGATCGGCTTATTTTAGTTTTTTTTAATTTTTATTATGTGGATTACAATGAATTTAAATATTGTTTCATACGACTTGCTGTAAATTCCTGAACGGAAACTTGCGGTTTAGCAACTTCCTGTCTAGGAAAGTAAGAGCTACAGAAAAGAACGCAAAAAGGCACGACCATATTTTAAAAATGCGCTATTGGCTTGATTTGTAATCTTTTAGGGGTATTTCAAAGTGTTAGTATAGTCATGGTTTTCGTAAGTTGCTGGGTTAGGCTTAACTTGTGCAGTCTTAAGTAGAATGCAACTTGGTTTTTTTTTTTTGTACAAAAATGTATGCTATTTTCGCAATGGGGCTTGCTGGTTGAATACGTGTTGTGTAGTTATGAAAGGAGTCTTATGTCACGTGTGAGCTGTCACATTGCGGATTGGAGGTTGTGTAGACCCGTAAAAAGTGTTGATTATCAAAAAAGTGTGGGTTATTAAAATTAACCCACGTTGACGTGTGTGGGTTTTCACAATAACCTCATATAATGATTATACTTTTAGCATGGGGATGCGTTAGCATGACGTTGCTACCGAGAATTAATCCGTAAGAAACAGGCGGTTAACCGGCGATAATAGTTCATTGCTCGAAAAGAGGCAGTCCAATGTCTTGAGGTAGGGGGAAAATCAGAGCCGGCTCAAGGGGCACGATGGCAACGCAGCTGCGTAGGGCCCCCGGATTAAAGGGGCCCCCGCACGGGAGCGGGAGCACACACCTTACTATAGCTAGAATGCAGATTATGATTTGAAAATCTTATACACGAAGTCATAGTAAAGGGAGGAACGGGGTAGATTCTGTGGTATTGCTTTGAAACTTCGGGAATGATGTGGGTCGATTGGTCGAAGCGTTGCGCCACCCGAAACCGAAACTAGTGGTACTAGCGGCTGGCATTTTCGTCGGTAGTTGGCAATCTAATAGGAAATGAGAAACGCGAAACAGTGAAATGGATATTCCTTTCTTGTTTTCCCCCTCTCCCTCCCCCCTTTTTTTCTCTGCCTTATTTCTTGTATTTTCTTTTTCCTGTGAGATGTATGTTTTTAGTTTCTTTGTCTGTTTTTTGTTAGCTGTTAGGCTATAGTTAGTAACGATTTTTCCCGTTTTCATGGCTGTAATTTTTAATCTTTGTAACCTTATTTACTGTGTGGCTCACATTCCTTTCCGTAATAAAAAAGTGAAATGTATATTGGCGTGAATCGTCTGAAAAATGATTGTTTAATGATTCTAGCCAAACACGAATGAATAGATAGGGGGAAAATGCGTTTAATGCTACACTTATTATCCTGGGGGCCCCAGTTACCGAATCCGCGTAGGGCCCCAAATTGTCTTCAGCCGTCCCTGGGGAAAATCAGCACTATGTGCTCGTGAGATTTCCCTAACCCCCTCGATATTGGACTGCCCCGTTTCTCCCCGGTTAACCGCCTTGTTTTTCCATGGATATCTCTTAAAAGGTTTTATGATCCAAAATGTTTCAAAAGAACGTTAGGTCCTAACAGGTTTATTGGTCTGAAAAGCTGCTTTTGGTACTGGCATAAGAAGCATGAAATTATTTCCTGAAATGCTACCCATTGAGGTGGAATAAGCAACGAAAGTACGATTTGAAATGCGCGCTTATTCGGCTTCTCAGGATGAAGAAAACACCCTGGAGAAAAACTATTTAAAAACCATTGATCACGGGGCACAACAAATAGACCGTTTTTTAGTTATTGGCACGCTCTAAAACCAACTTCCATGGATTTAGAAAGCTGTTGGAATCATTTTCAGAAGGATATCGACTATATAAGTAAGTAAGTAAGTAATTTATTACACGTACAACGAGGTACAAAACACTGCATTATGCAGTGTGCGGCCTAAACAAATTTAAACAAATCAAAACAATTTTAAAAATACCGCAAGAAAAAGAAAAAAGGCAAAGATAACTACAAAGTGAAAATGCGACATTACACGCTTGTGAAAATGCAGCATACACACCTCGCATTTAAATGGCTTCTCTCCAGTGTGCCTCTGTCGAAATATATTCAAGTATCCTTTTCGTGAAAATGCAGCATCACACTTCACCCTTAAATGGCTCCCTTCCAGTAAGCATTCGTCAATGTTCACACAAAAATCCATTTTGCGAAACTGCAGCATTACACACTTCGTACTGAAATGGCTTCTCTCCAGTATGACTTCGTCAATGTCGTTTCACAGCAGCGTGAACGAGCAAGCACATTCAGCGGAGGACATAATTAGCCTGGAGTCTTGTGTCAAGTTCTTCTCGGAACTCATATCCCACGTTAGCTATTCTTTTTAATCTATATAATAATCTTGGAGGCCGGCTAAAAGGAAGGCTAAAAGGAAAACCACTTCTCCCCTCCTCGGGCCCGCATTGAAAATGTACTCTCCCACTCTACCTGCATGGAAACAGGAGGCAGGCATGAGTGGTCGATCAACTCAATAAAGGTTCAATCTGACAAGTCGTCGGGCCGAACAATCATTTCTCCCCTCCTCGCGCCCGCATTGCAATTGCGCTCTCCCATTCTACCTGCATGCAAACAGGAGGCAGGCATGAGTGGTCGATCAATCTGACAAGTCGTGGAAGAGTGTCGGAAAAATGTCCCGGGAAATGTGTCCGTAAACTTAATTCATGACCGGCCCCGTGCATAGCACGTGCTTCCTCTAGTTATTTATGATTGTATGGGCTATGGCAGTCGTTTTTTTTTTCTTTTTACATTAAAGGCGGGTTGCCACCAAATGAAAATCTGTAGCATCCAGCGCCATCCAGTTTTCTCTAGCCCTTGCTCGCAGCAAGCAAAGGTACGCACAAAATCGCATTTTTTAACGCAACAAACAAGCATGTGCCTCCTTAATTATTGTGTAAAAATTTGGTACGTCCTCGTGCACCTGAGAGCAAGCTGTAAAGATTAACGGTATTACTGTCACTAGATGGTGTCACGCTATTTTCTTTGTTCGATCGTGGCGCCATCTAGTGGTAGTAATATCGTTAATTTAATAATAACGTTTGTGAAGGGACCAAACCCCAACACAGGAAGTGGAATAGACGGTGAGGTCTGCTAACACCAGTCCTTAATTTAAGAATGGGTACAAAATTCAAATAGTTTAGAATGTCTTCCAATTCCATGCCCAGAGCCCTGAGGAACCGTAAGGAACTTAACTGAATAATTCAACTTACATTCAATAATTCAGGAGGCACGTGGCTTGTTGTGTAAAAAAAAACATTTCTTTGCGCATTCCTTCGCTTGTTAAAATCAAGTGCTACATGGAACTAAATAATGTAGACGGCGCTTGAAGCTGCAACCTTGTCATTCGATGAATAGGCACCTTTAAAAACGGTCCTGCTCGTATCCAGGAAAAATACGTAATCCGCTACGCCGTCATTCGTACTTTGAACTGCAATCTCTAAAGTTCGTAACATATCCGAAAACAAAGTGAGTTTTGATTTCCTACTGGTTTTAAGATCCATGTATTATAATGTGTCGCGTTTCTGTTACTTCGTACTGATGCAAACCGTGACGTCATAGTTTTATCAGGCAAAATTTACTGGAAGGTCAAATTTGGTTCAGGCATAATAGACTTTGCGTGAACAAATATGATGCCCTGAACAAACGTCATGAGGGCCAAAAAAAACTTTGACGTTATTTTGCAGGTTTTTTCGCGTATTGAGGGAATTAAAATCAAGTTACAGCGACAAAAATAGGCCTAACGGAAGCGCAATTTAATTAACCTTTCGTTTGGTACTACTACCATCTTTGCAGGTGCGCCTTGGTTCAACCGGAGTAGAGGTATACGCACGCTAACGCGCACGTACATTATTCGATTTTTGATGATTTTAGATTGGATGGGGTCCTGTTCTTGCATCACTATATCAAGTCATTGAGTCGTTCTTTATGTTGAACTTGAAGTGTTGGAAGACGGGTGCGAAGACTTAGAAATCAGTTACTGTGAAACGTTACCAGAGGAAAGCCTCTTGTCTCCTTGAAAACTCGTTATGCGAATTGGTCTTAGGGCACGTTTACGCAAACACTCCGCTTTGCGTTCTTGAAGCTAGAATTTAATCGCGATGGCAAAGGTGTCGTTGCCATGGTAACAACGCTACATGGATTATCTAAATCCGACATCGTTTGAGTAAATGCTCGCAGTCTTAAAATTCGTGACAGTAAGATCAAAAACTCCTCCTGACTAAACAATTTTCCCAATCGCTTCTAAACCCAATCATTGACTCGTTTCGTTGGGAGCTGGCAGAGGACCACTGCACTGTGACTGAGGTTGGCGCTAATGACCTAGCTGTCGACGCTGCATTAAGCCTCAATGTCTCCCCACCCCCGAGCTGGCAGAGCTAAACTTGCCGCCGTGTTGGAATTTCAGATAATTTCAAGCTTCTAGCTGTGTATCGCAAAGGCGAATCGTTGCATAAACGTGCCCTTACAAATTTGTAGTGCGGTAAATTGGTGGCCACAGGACAAACAATTATTTTTTAGTGACATAGCCCACCCATGAGCCTCTTGAGCGACATCACTTGGCCAATCCTTTAAATTTTACACATTTGCACTGGTAGGTGGCTGTAAACTTCAATATGAAGGGAATAGCCTTCGTGAATTTTCTTTTTTAATTGGTCCCAGAACGAAATAACTTTGTCGCTTAATTTTTTCTTTCAGGTCTTTGGGATTTTATAAGCTTGATTGTATAAGTTTTATGAAAAGTAGGACTGAAAACTTGGTGACGCTTTCTCTTTTGACAGTGCATGAAAAACATGCAACGTCCTGTAAATGGAATTATTAGGGCCCCGTGCCCCAGCTGCTGCGGTCTATGAAAATGCGTACGGTATATGTAGCAACGTTCACTTGGCCACCGCGGGCAGTCAGTTGCAGCAGCCACTGGGATCCCGGGTTTCGTGCAGGCGACCACAGGGTGCCAATGCTTGCTTCGTATTCATTTTTCACCACGTGATCGAAAATAACCAAGGGAAAACGGACGTGGCTGCAACGATTAACTGGCCACCTAGTGCGTGGGGGCCCTTAGTTCGCGCACACTGGAGGTCAACAAACAAGCCTCCATTATTCCTAGTTCCTAGGTAAGAATAGCTCTTTAAAATTTTATTTGTCGCTACATTCGCCTGTTGGTAAACGTTAGGTTATTCATCTATTTGGGTGGAATGTCGGCTGTTATAGTAAATTTGTCCGCTTCATTGAAACCATGTTACAGCACTGAAAACTCATTGTTAAAACCAGCGGCTGCTTCATCGTTTGCTAAATGATGCTAAATTTCTCATTTACTGACTTTACTATTTGTTAAATGACTTATCTGCTGAATTGGTTATTTGCTAAATGACGTTACTGTGTTATTAGGTACTCCAACACAATGGCCGGTGGTGGTTGGAATTCCCGAAATTTGAATAATCAGCCTCCTTGCGTGAAGTGGCACTTCCAAGCAGACGACAAGAACTGGCGAGAAGATTCATGTGAATGCTACAACAATCAAGTCGTGAAAGAGGAAGAGAACCATTTTTACAAGAATGAGAACTGCCCATCGGGGGCTTGCATTTTTGGCTCTGCCTCCAAACCCATCTTTAACAACAATGAGGGCATCGATAGACACAACAAGGATGTATGCTGGACCTTCAATTACGGTGACCGAGAGTTTCGTCGACGCGCCCTACTAGCCCCCTCGTGCATCCACATGAAGGAGATAGAATTCCACGAGTACCATCAGAAAGAGGGCAATTATGATAATCCGAGTCATTTGAAGAAACCTCCACCCCTCTTGAAATCCATAGACGCTGCCATTACGGACCCATGTGAAACCTGCCGCCCACCCTGCCACTTGATGCCGCCATGCCTTCCCTGTTTGCCACCCCCACCACCACCATCATGCTGCGTTGGCTATCCAAATGCCGTAGGGGAGAAAGAATGGCATACCATCCGAAAGTGCACGGCTACTAATGATGATGCTTCGGATGAAAACGAAAGTTGTCTGTACACTCGAGACGTCAAATGTTGCGATCCATGCGTCTTGCCCCAAATTTACAATTGCCGACAATACTGCCTGCCCGCTGCGACCATGCGTCCCGGTCAAATGGATCAGTATTCAGTTCACAATCCTCCTCCTGCTAAAGCTATTGAGACACCCAACTATAACTACAAGGAGGACGAAGGGGAGTGCAATAAGAGGGAAACCCGTGGACCTGGTGTTTACCCGTATCCAGGTTTCTTGCCTAGTTCTCCATTAACTACGCCTGGATGCGTACCTTGTGGATATCACTTTAACGAGAAACAGGCCCACGTGTATTGTACAAGCTTTGGTTGCCCCCCGTGTGGCCCACCTCCTAACGTACCCTATCCTCCACAACCGCCATGTGAACAGAAAGTCATTTGTCCTTGTCCCTCTCCTTTCGTGGAGCCACCTTGCGGTACTGGTGGCCCTTGCGGCACTGTACCTTCACGCCCTGGTACCCCTTGTGATCCATGTGGACCCTGTGATCCGTGTGGTCCATGTGGTCCCTGTGGTCCATGTGGGCCCTGTGCTCCCTGTGGTCCGTGTGGGCCTTGTGCTCCCTGTGGTCCGTG
>JAHWFP010094141.1:46232-115766 GCA_023313725.1 Lithobius niger | reverse complement strand
TGTGCTCCCTGTGGTCCGTGTGGGCCTTGTGCTCCCTGTGGTCCGTGTGGGCCCTGCGGTCCATGTGGTCCCTGTGGGCCTTGCGGTCCATGTGGTCCCTGTGGGCCTTGCGGTCCATGTGGTCCTTGCGGTCCATGTGGTCCCTGTGGGCCTTGCGGTCCCTGTGGGCCTTGTGGTCCCTGTGGTCCCTGTGGTCCTTGCAGTCCGTGTGGTCCATGTGGGCCCTGTGGGCCTTGTGGTCCGTGTGGGCCCTGCAGTCCGTGTGGTCCCTGTGGGCCTGGCGGTCCGTGTGGTCCTTGTGGTCCGTGTGATCCCAATGGGCCTTGTAGTAGTCCGTATGATCCCTGTGGATTTAGTACTTCCAGGACATTTTTTTAATAATGATTAAGTGGAAAAAATATGTGTGTAAATTGTATAGAAAGCAAAACCAAAGGCATTGTGTAGCGTAAATGTACGTATTTTTTTAATCGGCTGGTTAGGTTGCAATGTTCTGTTGGTAATGAGGCTGTAAAAGTGTTCGCCTATTGAATTTTTAAAAATAATAATTGTAATTCAATGAAATAGACGAGATAGAGATTTTCTTAATGGTAAATGGTTGATCTGGTGCAGCGTGTCGTTGCATTGCTCTGTAACTAAATAAAAATGAAAAACTGAAAAATTGAAAAATAATTTTGTTAATTTGTGTTTTTTTACACGATGTCTTCGTATAATTTCACCACATCGCAGGATTTTGAACATTACTATGCTCGGAAGTCGAGCAATAAACCGGGTGATGGGCTGAAACTGACGAAAGCCTGTAGTGTTAAAAATGTAATGCTTCAGACTTTTTTTTCCACACAAAAAAATCCGGTTAGCTTTAGGTTTTCGTTTGTTCCCCCAGAAATTTGGTTTGGATAACCTTCCGTGTCTACCTTGTTTTTAAATATGCTAAATTGAATTGTATGTAAGTTTCCTCCCATCTTGGAGACCTTAAAATTATAGTTTAAAATTAAATTCGGAACGGTTTATTTTCAATATGTTAAACGGTTTAAAAGTTTTTATTCTATTTTCCTAAACTTGGGACTTTAGTGCGGTAAACTGTTTAGAAGTTACCCAGGTTTTTTTTGGGGAATAATTTTTGTACAATATCAACTTGCGTAACCATTTACTGTTCAACTTGTTGACGCAATATAAAATTCGTCCAACTTTCTTCACGAACCCACCCATTAGGACGTGGCGCCCGAATTCGTAGAACTTAAGGAACTGTATTTTACGACGTTACAACTTGTAAGACTCGGTGTAGTAGAAAAATCACCTGTTTAAACATATTTGCTTTCAAAGAGCTACGACCGTATACAGTGCAATAATAATAATAAACTTTGTTGCAAACAAACTACAATACAGATTAAATAAAATGGAATCGTTACAATGGGCGAAGTTTAGGCTTGAAAGGCCAACAAAACAAGAACAAATCCAAACAAGAACAAATAAAGCAAAATACAGTTACGTAATGCTATTCATTTCAAACAAAACAAATAGCCATATCGTTCGCTTCGTTCACTCCACTGGCGGCGTCGATCCATGCTTCCTGTAATGTCTTTTGATTCCAAGAGCATCACAAAATCATGTACTGATTATTTCGACGCAAACAAATTGCAATTATTGCCGAGTCGTCCATCACATTTTCCTGCATTTCATATGATGCAAAAATACGTCTTTTTTTTCGGCAAACAAGTTTCTTTCTACATTGGTACATTGAACTGCAATCTCATTCATTACACTGTGTCACAATGGCTGGCCGGAAATCAAAGCGAAAACAGCAATAGCATTATTACTCGTTAAATTCTTGATTTTCTTACGGATTTTGAGATCCATAAGTCGTGTTTGTGTTACTTCGTACTGATGCAAACGTTTAAAGCTGTACATGCGTTTTATCCGGAAAGGTTTGTTCCGGCATAATAAACTGCATGAACAATTTATGCATGAACAATTAACGTCAGAGGGCGGTCAAAAAAACTTGACGTTATTTTTTGCATATTTTACGCATATTTGAGGGTCATGAACTCAAGTAACTGCAACAAAAATAGGCCTAACGGAAGCGCGATTTCATTCTTTTCTTTGGTCCTCCCATCTTAGTAGGTGCCTTTGGTTCAAGAGGAGGTACACGTACAACTGTTTTTAAAGATGTAGATAATAAAAAGTCCACAAAAGAGGGAGTAACAAATAACCATTTTACAGCAAGATCATCAAGGCCAATGGCATGGAGCTTGTCTTAGCAAAATCCAATAGCACAAGTGAAGTAAATTTGGAATTATCAATTGCTTCAAGAATATCATTAGAAATTATTACAAGAGCTGTAGTTGTGCTGTGTCTGAAACGAAAGCCGGATTGTTTTGAATTCAGAATATTACATTCATTGAAGTAGCTTTTAAGCTGATGGGCCATAGCACATTCAAGAACTTTTAGACAAACAAGGCAAAATGCTAATGGCGCGAAGGTTTGTAACATCCTTAGATCCACTATTTTTTAAAATAGGGTTAATAACTGCTAATTTCCAGATAGTGGGTACACTGAATGATGTAATGGAAAAATTAATTATGTGGGTAATTGTTGGGGCCAATAATATCAACGATTTCAAGTATTAGGTTTAATATTTAGATAGGATATCTGATTATTAAGCAAACGAAGTTGGCAGTGTTTCGATTTTCAATAAAATGTTTATTTGGATTGATATCAGTAACCTGACATCAAGTGTTGTTGACATCAGCGAATCTGACAAGTCTTTTTGACTATTTCTTAGAGCTTTGTATTTTTCCCAATTCATAGGATTCTTAGTTTCTTTGCTCTATGACGGTTTTTCATGAGCTCGAATATCTACATATGTATATTTTGCTTAATGAGCAGACTGGAAATGCGTCTATTGGGGCCAAGACCCTGAGTCATGCGCTCTCAGCAGACTGGGATAATAATGCCGGCTAATCAGCTGTACCCTGGAACAATCGGCAAGAGGGCGAGCGGGTTCATTCTTAGCACGGTAGCAAAGAAAAATGGCGAACGGCCAACAATGACAACGGATATGCTCTCTAACAATTAGAAACAAACACAATATTGCTTCAATAATGCTGACTAGTTGAATAATGCTGAGCCGAGTTGAATCGGCGGAAATCAGCTAGGGGAACAACTAGTTAGTTAATCCAAGGGGAAGCTGGCTAATGAGGTGCAATGCCGCACAATCAAGGAGAATCGAGGAATGATTTTACGCAATGCCAGAAAAAACCACCCGTTCTCATAAGCGTCCGCATCACAAAAAACAAAAAAAAACAAAATGGTGCTCGACAAAGAATACCCAGCAATAGTCCTTGACAACTTTGTCGATACTGCTAACTCTATATACTGTTAAAATTCTTGATTTCTGTTGGGCACCTTGTGCTAGTTTACCCGATTTTAACGATCGCAAGAAAAACTCTGAGTTTTTTTATTTTTTTATTGCAGCAGCGTATATTATTTTATGACAATTTTAAGAATTGACGTGCTCCCATCCTAAGTCATTGCACCAAACGCAAGAGGAACAATCTTGCTAGGTTATTCCAACCGGAAATTCCTACAATCTTCTATATACTACAAGCGACATGAACTCGACGAATCGCGGAGTTTCTCTTCCCGATGATGCCAGGAGTGGCTGAAATCGTCACTTAAAATGTTCTCCCCCCCCCCCCCCCCCCTTAAACAGAAAGGGATGGTTCCTCCGGTCACGTCTCGTTTTAGACCGGGAGCTAGCGGCAAAATAATCACGTCATAAGGTACAAAATTGTCTACCACTTCAGCATAACCGGAAATAGGCATACAAACAAAATCACTTTTGTCTTGCGTGTCAGACAGGAAGCATTTAGTGATGACGTCATGAAATTTGACCCATGATTCTACCAAAATTAACGTCAAATAGTACATGAAAAAGTTTACTGTCGTCAGATGCGGAAACAAACATATATTGTTAAAGAAATACGTCAGATAAATATTTCGGAGGCCTTGGCCCATCAGACAGCCCCCCACGGCCCCCCAAATTTCACCCAAATTTACGTCACAAGGTGCATGGATGAAACGGGTGTCAAAATGTCAAGAAAAGTAAGAAAACCTCTAATCAGCATCGTAATACAAAATATCGGGAAGCGTTTTCAGATCAGACAAGCATAAGCGATGACGTCATACAGTTTGACCCACCATTCCGCCAAAATTAACGTCAAAAGGTACATGAAAAATTTTGCTGTCATCCGATGCGGAAACAAACACATATTATTAAAGAAATACGTCAGACAAATATTTCGGAGGCCTTGGCCCCTCAGACAGCCCCCCACGCCCCCCAAATTTGACCCAAAATTACGTCACATGGTACATGGCTGAAACAGGTATCAAAATGTAGAGAAAAGTAAGAAAACCTCTCAGCATCCTCGTAAGACAAAATATCTGGAAGCGTTTTCAAATCGGACAAATGTTTTGGAAGCCTTTGCCTACCAGACAGCCCCCAAGCTTCCCCCCCCCCCCCCTCCCCCACCACCCAACTAGGTACATGGCTGCTACAGGGATCAAATTCTCCAGAAAACTAAGAAAAACACAAAATAAAAATATCTGGAAGAGTTTTCAGATCAGCAAAGCATATATGCCTTTATTTTTTTCTTTTTCTCAGTTTGTAACGAATTTTGTTTATTTCAGACAATAAAGTACTCTATTATTGAACACGCATGCCCTGTGCAGACAGTTTGACAGTTAAGCAGTATCAAATCTTTAAAAAAGAATAGATTCCTGAAACTTATATGTTCTTCTGTGGATTTGTAATTTATATGTTTAAAAAACTTTTTATATATAAAAAAAATATGTACGTATCTCTTTGAATGCCTGCTGTATTTGTAAGAATCTCTATACACAAAATCTCACAGAAAATCGACTATACGAAATACAATGTACAAGTCCTTAACCAAAATTATTGTTCTCATTCCTCACAGTTTAATGTTGATCTGTTTCATCACTCGATGGATGACATTTTTGTTCCACTCCATCGCTTTCCCATACTAAATTTTCTATATCTAGACTTGTAGGAGTGCTGTTGAACCAAACAGGGTGCAGTATTCCATCGCTGTACTCCCATTCATTGCACTCCGGTTTTAGGGGTTGACTTGATCAGCTTGTTCGACAGATGAAGTTTGTACTCAGGTTTTTTTGCTCAAGTTCTGCACTGAAAGTGACCTTGTTTCGACAGTTCTAATCTTATAAAAAGACGTGCTTTCGTCCTTTGGTTTGTATGTATGGCAGAACGTGTTCAGACTAGGTTTGTAGACGTCAAAGCAATGCTGTTGTCCATACATGCGACAAACAAACTTCTGCATATCAGCCTTCATTTCACCTGACACATCCTCTGGCGATCAAAAGGAAGCAAAAATGACACCTGGATCTTTTTTTCTAGGATTTTGGAAGACCTGACTTTGCCTTTCCTTGCAAATGAGGCTGAATAATCACATATGGTAAAAGTGCGGAATCTTGGAAGTGCATCACAAATAGGATGAAGTTTGTTATAAAGTGATGTCAGATTTAGGTAGCATCGGATATTTTGCTTGCCAACTCTCTTCCACACATTAACAGATTTAGTTACAGGATGCAAGTTTCCTATAAAATTACCACATCAGTGTCAGATAAACTATCAATAACGTTCCCACCAGTTGAATCTTCACCGAAATTATGAAGATCAAAAAACATCTGAGAGTCTGATTTTGTCTCCTGCAAGCTAGGTTACCCTAGACATAGGCTGACTGCCCGCAATACACATAACAAATTTCATCAAAGGTAACACGCACTGTCCGACTGCCAAAAATGGCACAGTTACTTACGTTTTTCCAGCCGTTTACAAGGGAATTAACAAATTTCACCTTGAAGATTTCATTTCGTGGTGCATTCTGGAAATTCTAGGGAGGTATTTGCTACCTTCTATGTATTGCATAAGAGCCGACGTTAGTATTTCCAAACCACCACTTCTTTGTCGCTTTCATAATCTTTGATTGAAGGCTTACATTTTCACCATGCAGAGCAGAACTTGAGCAAAAAAACCTGAGAACAAACGTCATCTGTGGAACAGCTGATCAAGTCAACCCCTAAAACCGGAGTGCAATGAATGGGAGTACAGCGATGGAATGCTGCACCCTGTTTGGTTCAACAGCACTCCTACAAGTCTAGATATAGAAAATGTAGTATGGGAAAGCGATGGAGTGGAACAAAAATGTCATCCATCGAGTGATGAAACAGATCAAGATTAAACTGTGAGGGATGAGAACAATTGTGGTTAAGGACTTATACATTGTATTTCGTATAGTCGATTTTCTGTGAGACTTTGTGTATAGAAATTCTTACAAGTAAAGCAAGTATTCAAAGAGATGTGATGGTATCAAGCGCGGATGGTGATCTGCGCGTGGCTGCTATAAGGCAGGCGGAATGTATCATTAAAAACTATTTAAACATCAATTTATAAAATCGAACCGCCATTGGTAACTTAGTTCAAAGAACACAGTGTTGTATCCTACTCGTCGGACTTAAGATTCTCCAATATCTTTAGGTATCCGTGCGTTTCTTTTCCATCTAGCAATTTAGCGAAACAAGAGTATGGGTCGCAATTAACGTCAAACTGCAGGTAAGCAATCGGAATTGGGTGTGTGCGTGTATTGCGTAATACTGACGTTGACTTTACACCATACTCCTGTTTCGCTAAATTGCTCGATGGAAAAGAAACGCATGGGAACACTGCGATTGAATTTGCTCACCATGTTCAATCTTTATGGCGGCTGCCATCCCATAATCTCAAAGCGTCCTATATAATTTATTGACTCAATGACGTATCACCGGTATCACATAGCTGCGCTTTAAATCGTGAATCTGGTTATCCGGTAAACCACGGACTTACACAGTGTCACACTACGTGTCATCCTATGTGCCTGTTTATAGAAGCTAATTTTCATCCAAGATCTGGGCGGTACTATAGTACACGAACCATTAAATGTAAACAATCTTTTATTCAAGATTTTTTGAACGGCACGGTATAAACAGGTTTAAAAAAAAACGCGCGAGTTAGAAGTTGGCAATATCGCAATAGGCCTTTGGTCAATGCACGTTTCGGTTTCGATAACGTTTCCCCGGAAGTGTCATTTCCCATCAGGCATTGCGAGTTCGTTCCTTTTCCGGTAAAGAATCGTGGCTTTGGGGATAACCTTTAGTAAGTTGATTTTAATCTCGTTTATTTCAGAGCATCTCGTATAATTTTGGTAATCGGCTTGGTACTTTTGAAACATTATTGTGTGATTTATCTTTCTGTGTTGTCAGTTCCGTAACTTATTTTTGCTGGGAACGATATTTTGAAACAATAAAAGATGTATGCAGCAGTAATGGCGGCGGCGGTGTTCACAGACGTCGTATGTTTTCGGCCGCGGTACTCGCCCGGTTTGATGAATAAATTTTTGTTTACGGCATTTTAGTTAGGAATTTGACATTGTATTATTATTATCACTGTTACAGAAAGATATTAAATGCAAACTTAAAACGACGACGGCCACGACTGCCTCCTCTTGACAAACACATGCCGTAAAATATATAAACGAACTTTGCAGAGGTATCCCCAGTTAGGATAAACCTGGAGACTGGAGTATGAGAAAGCTTTTGCCATACGTATTTGACAGAACGTAAATGAATTAATACCTCCTACGTGGTCGTCAAACTGGGGTGCGCTGGAAGTGGAAGACCGACTAACCTTGACTGAACTAAAAAAAAAACTTAATGCCTGTAATCTATAACTTCGGCAGTCTTTCATACAACAGTTCCAGAAGTATACTTGATTGAGTTATCAAGGTTCACCATTGGACAAAGACACCTGGTACAGCATTTGATGTATAAAGGTGGGCCCTATATGGAAGTCGTCCATTTATCTTTGCCAGTGAGCTCTCGCCCAGCTTGCAGTGCGTTTTGAAGCACTGGCTATCCTTAAATTAATGGCCATGGTTAGCTAACAAATAAGGTGTTGTATTGGTCTAGTATACATATTTTTTTGGTCAGTTTAGACAATGTGCGTGAAACTTGGACTAACTACTCTCCTTCGAGAAGGACGCCGGGTCACTCAACGTCTAGCTGAAATCCCGATTGTGTTATTTTACAAGTGACGAGAAGCATTTGACTGAGTTTCACTTTCACTTTGTGCGGCGGCGGCGTTCACATATTGCGTCTGGGCGTGCCCAGGAAAAATTTAGCCCATGATGGCGGCGCTCTTGGCTGTAAACGTCTAAATGGTTTCTGGTTCGTGCCATTTATGTTGTGACTGCGAGTGACTCGTCCTTGTCAAAGAGTAGTTTGTCCAAGGGTAAAGTAGACTAACAAATGACATAATTTACCGTGGATAGTAGGTTCCCCCCCCCCCCCCCAGGGGTGCATAAAATTCTTGCTGGACAAACTTCCCGCCAAATTTTCGTACAGATTTTTTTAATTTCCGCAGCCTTTCACCATGTAGGCAAGCCATTTTTTAGTTAATTTCCACAGTTCTCTGTGAAATTTCCCACAAACCTCGTTTCTGGCATATTCTGCCAACCTTGTCCCTCCTCCTCCCCCTCCCGTTTGTCTATTAAATCCTGGTGTGGACTGGTAACGTAACACCAGTAGCCTGCCGACATCGATCAGTGAAATCTGAAACAAAAGCCGAAGCACTGGCTTCATCAATCGGGAGCTGCCCATACCTACAAATGCGAAATTTAGTTTATTTCGATGGAGGCATGATTTCTGTTTCTGTTAACTTGATTAAGAAAGACATAAACTGGTTCATTTCGTCCAGCATCTTAAATTCTGGCCACAACCTTTTATCCTCATATGTTTTGGTAGGCTAATGGATATGATGATCCTTGATCGGCTCAATGAAGCTACTTTGATCTGAAAAATCAAGTCTGATCCATTACCTAGACTGGAAAGATGAACAAAATAACACCTCCTTTCCTGAATACATGAACCAAAAGAGCATGACTAGTCTAAAGGAAACTCTGCTAATGTAGGGAACTAGCGAAGCGGTGATTGAGGCCAGTGAAAGTTTCAATAATTTGAGGTCCAAACGAAGCCTTTGCCCAAAAAGTGGTATGGGAAAAAAGTTAGTTGTTCGTGGATCACTTGAGGTAATTCTGGGACAAAGAGAAGCAGATCGGAGATGGAGTCGGGATTCTAGCCCTAGGACAAAACTACATTTTAATTTGTTTGTCTTGGTCATATGAAGTAGGCCTAGGCTAACAGTAATATTTTAACTTGAGATCACCATTACTTTAAAAAAAAAAAACTCTTAAACCTAAGAGAGGAAAAAATATCTAGGCTCGTGGACTAAATTGAGTTTCAAATTGATAAAGTAGGCTAACCAAGAATTTTTTTATTCGTTCTATATTTAGTCAAATTGCAAAGCCGATATACAGTAGTACATACGGAAATTATACAGCAGTATAGCCTACCAAATAGCAGTCGACAGACAGAACTGCATTTCTTACATACAGTAGTACATATTTGCATTTACTGTACTTACGTAAGGGTCGAACATGTAGTGGTGGCTAAAAAATAAAATATCGGTTATCGGGCCTATCAGTCAGAAGAACACCGACTGTTCTCCGATCGGCTTCTCATTGTGCTAGAATAACCTAAAATGATTCAGCTGAACAACTTTTTCATTACCGTCTTTGGCTCAAAGGCTTAGTTTGGCCTTCATAAATTAGCCTATCAAAACTTGATCTCTTTGGGTGCAATCACCGCCTTCGCTTGTTGCCGGCATAGGCGGAGTAGCCATTACACATGGCACGTTGAGCTGGATGGCCCAGAAGCCTTGCTCAGTCGCAAAGGAACCGTAGTCTTCCGATGTTCCAAATACCTGATACAAATTGCATTACTTTATCGATTTAAAATGGCTCCGTTAATTGAAAGCTAATAAAATGAATAAGCTGAAGCGAGGAATTTAAACATCGAAATCTTAATTTTGGTGAAGTTCTCAAAAGAAAATAACTTCTCAATACTGTACTTAGACAAAAATAATGATGGTTTGCAAAGTGCAAACGACAGTGGTAGAAGTTAGATATTCCTGAAATTCTTGATTTTTGAAAATTTGTCTGAAATTGGGGAGAATCCTTCTGCATGGATCTTTGCAGTTGCTAAGCAGCGTGTTTAGTCAGCCACCATTACCTGTCGTCATGGACTTGTATACTTTTCACATGGCTACTGCTAACGTTAGGCCTACATGTTTTGAATGGTGGTTCCTGCTGTATCGTGCAGTATGTGATGAAAATGAATTAGTGCTACATTTTAAACAGTGGCCGATTTAAGGAAATAGTCTTGGGGGTCAAAGCCCTGCCTTCCGGAAATTCTGAGGATTATTATTTTTTTGTTACCTGAAACTACCAGTAACGTTCTTTGTTATTAGTTCTATTTTGCTACTGATGCCTGAGAACGTCGAAGGCCCATTAAATCCGCCCCTGAATTTAAAGTTGCCCAAATAATGATTAATACTAGTACTGAAGTTCCTAGTAAATTGGAAAATGTAAGAAAAAGAACACAACTGCCTAACAAAAATTATGGCATTGCAAAGGGAACATTTTATGCCTAAGCTTACTCAAGACTGAAATGTAGCTTAAAAAATTTTGATAATTTAAATGTCCTGAAATTTGGTTCAACTTGATGTCCTAATTTTATTTTATAACGACTTCTACCACTGAAACAAAACAATTTCCCCCCCCCCCCCTAGAATATGGTCCTACAATGTATCTTGGAGTCTTAAAGAGTTTGGTAAATTAACAAATTTGATAAATTTTGTAATAATTGTTGTAAATATTTGTTTAGGCTGCCACCATGTCGCCGAAGCGAAACAACATGGTGCCCAATGGGCACTTCCACAAGGATTGGCAGCGATATGTACGAACGTGGTTCAAGCAACCAATGCGCAAGAAGCGCAGGCACACTAACCGTATAAAGAAAGCACGCACCATTGCTCCCCGTCCAATAAGAGGCCCTCTGCGCCCAATTGTTAGATGTCCATCGTTTAGATACAATGCGAAAATCCGTGCTGGCCGTGGTTTCACTCTTCAGGAACTTAAGGTTAGTGCAAAGTAATGGTGGCCCGATAATCGATAATTCGATAATGTCGCGATACAAATTTTCGTTGATTATCGTATCGCACTTTTTTTTTTGATTTATCGTGCAAACCTTGATGCTTAAATTGTCGTTTCTCGGAAACCGTAATGGCTAGAAACAGTGGTATGCGGTGTTGCGTGAGCAGTTACAAGGGCTCTCCAACCAAGTATGCAATACTGTTGCTAGCCACTTTAGCTGATTGGAGAGTTAGTTTAATGCAAACAGTGTTTTAAAAGCATAAAGTAGCGGCGCAACTGCTAAACTGTGCCTACATGGTGAGGAAGTAATAGGCAATGGCCATTGCATTTTCATGTCTACTAGCCAAATGGTAGTGCCACACAATTCACTTCGTGAAGGTTGCACTGTAGGCTTTTCCCAAGGTTTTTTTTTTTTTAAATTAACAAAATTAAAATGGTTTTATCAAGATATCGATTATCGCGATAATTTTAAAAGTTTTATTGGGATAAAACATTTTTGTATCGTGCCACTCCTAGTGCCAAGAAGCGTCGAAATAGATGAACTGTCATTAATAATTGAGGGGAGGTGCTGGCCGGTGTAATGGTAACCCACAGCCAACTCATTTTAAGAAGAAAACAGTTAAATGCTTGGAAAGATCCACAATTCATAATATTCAGATTTACGATAAAACTCTTGTGCACTAAATTACCAAAAGTCTTTTCTAGTCCTAACAAAATGCAAGTTCTGTAAAAAAAAAAATTTTATGTAGCAGGGCCTCACAATTTCTGCATTGGCACTTAAAATCGATCCAAAGAAATTTGCAGTTTTGGTAAGAGTTAAGGCTTTGACCAATGTATTGCAAACCCTCAGTTGACAAATCATCTTTTTAAATCCACGTTAAACACTTTTTGAAAGAATTTTAATATTTTTTTTTTTAATATTACACGAGTGTGAAACCGAACCTGGCGAAGAGTAGTTAACCAAGCCACTACCGTAGTCAAATTTTTCAAGAACAAAATGCTATATAACGCATCAGCAGTACTGTTATAAAATCACTTGTTTAATGTTTATTTACCTCTTTCTGTATCAGCGGTCATTTCACCTTCAGAATTGTACTCTCCTGGTCGCTGTCGTAAACACAAATGGCTTCTAACGCTTCACCAGCACGTCCATCATGTGAATAACTATATTCTGTAGCCAATGTTGTCGTATTGACAATTACACGAGCAGGAATTTTGTTGAACAGCATTGTCACGATGCAAAGACTATGCAAGTCACTTATACTGAACAAAGACGCTCTGGTGACATACCTGACAGCGTGTTGTGGGAGACCATTGCATGCAAAAAAAAATTTTAAATACAAAATGTAGCCTATGGGTTAGCACAATGTCGACCTGACACCCCCCCCCCCCCCTTATAACAAACTTAAAATAAATTGTTAATAAACAATAAATTGTATCGAACAAGTATATCACGCAAACCAAACAAACAATACCAAGTCCGTGAATAAATTGTAGACTAGGGAGGGTAAGCAGGTGGGGGTGACGGGGTGCAGGTTAGGAATAATCCTCCCCCCCCCCCCTCCTTTATGGGACCTGGGTGTCTGAGTTCCATCACCTTATTTTACCACTAAACTTATGTTTTACGTAAAATCTGATGTACGGTTTTGACTGCCCGCTTAACTGGTTAGGATTTTGTCCGACTTCGACTCTTTTCAGCATACTTAAACAGTTTAGTCTTCAGGCGTGTTACCAGATGAAATGTGGCCTAGGCTAGGTAAGGTTGTATGTAAAGTAGTGTAATGCAGATGTGAAAAAGAAGCAAGCTGCATGACAAATTAGGATATCATTGCCATCCAGGCAGCTTAAAATTGCAGTCATCGTAGATTTTCATTTTGTATTCACTCTTAACTAGGAGAACGTTTTATCTTAGGTGGGAAAGTGACCACGTAAGGCGCAAATTAATCCAATATGTGACTAATTAGCACATGCATCCACCACTTTCAATTCCCTGGCAAGACACTTGATTAATACAGTATAACCTCGTTAATAAGAACTCGGATAGCAAGAATTCCCGCTTAATAAAAACTTTTTTCAAGATTTTGGTTGGTCAGCTACTCAGCACTAAATATATACGGCTATAACGAACTCTGTTAATACGAAAGTACGGATAAGACGAACAAATATTTACGATTCTAGCTTATTTTTACGAATTTGCTGTTCGTAACGGTTTCTTTTTCCTCCCCCTTGAATTTTGTTTTGTTTCACGCAAACATCAATCGCTAGGTGACTCCATCTTGGGAAGTGATAAGTTTTGTCGTTTGCGCAAACGCGAAGGTCAAGGACGAATGAAAAGAAAATACCGTATACCGGTAGGCTACATTTTTTTAAAGCTGCAGTCCAATTTCTCTCGTCCGTTTAATAGAACTACGGTTAATAAGAACATTTTTAGCAACCCCCTTAAAGTTCGTATTAAAGAGGTTTTACTGTAAATTGGTAATGGATATGATGATCCTTGATCGGCTCAATGATTGATATTTTGATCTGAAAAATCAAGTCTGATCCAATTTCCTAAGGCAGACAACCAGGATGAGAAATATATAGGCTAGCTATCTATTTCTAGCTGAGAGATCATCTCAGTGAAAGACCAATAGCAATCCTTGATTACTAAGGCTGTACCGAACTGCTGTACCGAACTGAACAAACCGAACCGAACATGGCCGAACAGAGGGTGTTCGGTTCGGTGTTCGGTCTTTCAAACGCAAAATACCAAACCGAACATATTTTCACTTCTAATTGATGAATTTTGATGGTTGAATACACCATTTTGAAGGTTTTTTTCGCCAGCTTTCCGTTGATCCAAAACACAAGTTCCTAGCTTTAACGGTTCAGAAGTGATAAGGGAAAATGTAAAAGTAGTGGAGATTTTTTGAAGTTTAAACAAAGTTTCAACATCTATGGCCTTACAAGTCCAAGTTAAAATACCTACACTTTTTTGTTAAGAAACTTGTGCTTTGATGAATCTTTGTGAACTGAGTTCTTCTACATTTTAGTTAAAGATAGAGGTACATTTTCGTTTGGTTCGGAAGTGTTCGGTGTTCGGCTTATTTAAGGTTTGTTCGGTTTGGTTCGGTTCGGCTGAAAAATTCTCGTTCGGTACAGCCTTATTGATTACCCAAAAGCAGGCCTTCCAGTTGTCCTACTTTTCCTACTTTTTTAGTGAATGTCCTACTTTTGTCCTACTTTTTAAGAAATGTGCTAGGCTACTTTTAATGCATCTAAGAGGAGTGCAGAGGGGATCCATTTGCATCTTGATTGATGGTGCCTTGACACACTGCAACACACGGGTAATTGGTCGGCAGTGGACTTAGCCTTTTGCTTGCTAGCCATCCCAGTTCACTTTACTTGGGCTGCCACTGCAGATCTGCATGGGAGTGATCACCTCCCCATTGTGTTGTCCATGACGCAAGGTGGTTCTGTGGCCTCCAGGCCTGCAAATAAGAACTTAAACGAGCTGACTGGTTAGCCTTTGATGAGGCAGCAGTCTTTCAGCATGCGGTGGATGAACTTGCAACTCATTTCATTGATGTGGTCCTTTTTATCCCTCGCTCGTCCACAAAGCCAAGACGGGTTTCTGTCCCATGGTGGATGCTATCTTCCAGGCAGGCCGTTCAGGCCCACAGACGAGCATTGCTTGCAGTTAAGATCAGCCCATCTGCTGAAAACTTTGTAGCCTTTAGGCGCTGCCGTGCCTGTGCCAGGTATGTCATTCGTGAGGCTAGGCGTGCTTCGTGGTCGGCGTTCGTTTTGTCGATCACATGTTCCACACCATCTCACCAGGTGTGGAGGAAGGTGTGCCATATCTCCGGGAAGAATTTGTCTTCCCCGGTGTCTCTGTTAGGGTAGTGGACACATGATCTTTTCTGTGCTGGATATCTCTGATTGTCTCGCATCTGCATTTGCGCGGGTCTCAACTGAAAATGCTACGATCCTGGTTACCTAGAGATTAAGCATAGGGAGGAGGCTCATTCTCTAGACTTGCGTTCTGACGGTCTAGATGAGTACAACCTACCATTTACCAGGCAGGAATTTGTTTCAGCTTTGGCCAGGTCACATGACTCCACTCCAGGGCCTGATCAAGTTCACTCAACTGTTGAAACAGCTGCCTCTTGCCTCCCAGCAGTTCTCGCTGGAAATGTTCATTGTTCAACCGTTTGTGGGCAGAGGGCTCTGGTCCAGCTGGATGGAAGACAGCAGTGGCTATTCCAATTGTAAAGCCGGGAAAAGACCCGACTTCTCCTTCCAGCTATCCCCCTATCCCTCTTACTAGCTGTGTCTGTAAGCTTATGGAACGGTCGGTCCGTTAGAGGTTGCTCTGCGTGCCGAAATCACAGGGATTATTATCAAGTCCCAGTCTGGCTTTCTACAGTTTCGGTCAACATTTGGTTGCCCTTGAATTAGATGTGAGGAAGGCTTTTTGCCGCCTACGTCAACATTTGGTTCAAGTCTTCTTTGACGTGGAGAAGGCATTATGGGATTCTCCGAACCCTCTACAACTATGGCTTGAGGGGACGGATGCCACTGTTTCTTTCAGCTTTCATTTCGTGTTTATGTTGGGACCACTCTTTTCCGCCTGTGTGTTTTGGAGAATGGTGTGTCTCAAAGAGGTGTTCGCAGCGTCATTCTGTTCGCCGTTGGGACCAACCCCATTGTTCAGCAAGCCGCTATTGCCCGCCGAGTCATTGTTTGTTGATGACTTCGGGCTTCGCTTTCGGGTGCCTCATATGCAAACCTGCAAGCGGCAGCTGCAGCAGGCAATTGACAGAGTCCAGAGCTGGGCAGTTAGTAATGATTTTCGGTTTTCTCCAGACAAAATAATGTGTGTCCACTTTTGCTGTCAACCTACACTGCACCCAGATCTTTACCCGCACTTGGGACAGGCACAGATTCCTGCGGTACCATAGGCACACTTTTTGGGCCTGGTGTTCGATTCCAGGTTGTCTTGGTTTCCACATTTGCGCCAACTTAAAGACCATTCTTTGCCGGCACTTAACATCTCACGGGTTCTGCCAGGCACTTCATGGGGTGCTGATCGCACTGCCATGTTGTGCCTCTACCGAGCCCTTGTTTGCAGCAAACTTGACTATGCATGCATGCTCTATGGTTCAGCTAGTGACTCAATCCTCCAGATGTTGGACACTGCATCACAGTGACCTGCGTCTGGCGTGTTTTGGACATCTCCAGTGGTCAGCTTTGGAGCCACCTTAGGCAATTCGCCAGCCACAGCTAGCCATTCAGTATGCTGTGTGAACCAGTCCTGCTTGGTCCATGGTTTCTGGACCAGACTTGTGGAAAGGCAGACACACGGGGTGGGTAATGGTGAATTCGGCGATATGCTCCAGCAGTCCTGCCGGGAGTTAGCCTTTAAAATACCCTGCGTCTTGAGGCTTGGGGAGATGCCAGTGGCCCCTTGACTTGTCCCAAATGGCATTTTCACTTTTTCTTTGGCATCCCTCGCATAAGGTTTCATTCCACCAGCAAGGTACTTGCAGGAGTTCCGGTGGGTGTGTTATCAGTACGCCGGATATCGGCGGCTATTCACTGATGGGTCAAAGTCAGAAGTTGGCTTGGAGTGTGCTTGTGTGTAGGAGGTAGTGACACCAATAAGTTGCGAGCTATTAAAAACACTGTCCAGGAATGGCACTCGGCTTGTCGCCGTGAAGAGGTAGTGTTGGCCCGTTTATGCATTGGTCACACCAGACTTACTCACTGTTTACTTTTGAGGGAGAGGGGGTTATCCCTCCTAAATGTCATTGGTGTTGACAGCCACTTATGGTTCGACACGTGCTTGTTGATTTTTATCACCTTGATGGTGTTCATCGTCATTTCTGTTTCCGCGACACTTAGTGCGTCAATTGGGCAATAAAGTCTGTCCTGTCCCGGTGTTTTTTTTTGTTTTTTCTGCTGGAGGTACAGATCTATGATAAGATTTAGATTTGGGGGTTGTTTAACTTCTCTGTAATGTGTGGGCCAGTGGCAACCCGGGCCACTGCTCTGTGACTGAGGTTGGTGCTAATGACCTGACTGTGGACGCACCATTAACCCCGCCCCCCTCTCCCCCCAAGAGAAGATATTAGAATTTTAGAAACTGAAATTTAAACTGTTGAAAATTTGCCTCACTACAACAGTAGTTGTATTGGACACGTTTGGTAAAAGTGTATTTGTGAATAGTTTACTCACTGCTTAGTTAATACCTACTTTATTACTACTTGCATTTAATGTCAGAACTACGCAGCAATTGTTTAATTTAGAACTTTGCCATAACTTCGTGGATAGCATGAACAACGTTTTGACAGTTGTGTTTGATTTTCAGGCAGCAAAGATAGACAAGAATTTTGCCAAAACCATTGGCATTGCCGTCGACTACAGGCGACGAAACAAAAGCGTTGAGTCACTTCAAGCCAATGTTCAACGTCTGAAGGAATACAGGAGTAAATTAATCCTCTTCCCAAGAAAACTCAGCAAGCCCAAAAAGGGAGATGCTAGTGTAAGTTTTCCAATGGGTGCTAAATTGGTGCACATTGATTTTATTTTATTTTTTATTCTAATTTCTGTGATGTCACAGAATTTTTTGTGCACTTAACCCTGTTCATGCCAGTCAAAAGAAGGAGCACTCGCTATCTAGAACCATCCATAGCACGTAGTGTGTCAGAATGAAAATCGTAACTCCCCTCAAAAACGTTTAGATGCTTAAAATTATTATTAAACATCTCACAACTTTTTGGTCTTAACATTTACTACGCACAAAACCAAAATTGTATCTTTGGGATTAAAAAATGGCAAAGTATGCAGTTTAAGAGCAATTTTGACCAACTTTATATGCTGTGACGGTACTTTTTTTTTTTTACATATATGATGAGCCATCCATTAGCCTTCTTCACACCAAAAATGAAACTAAATTGTCCGCAAACAACTAAATTGAGTAGTTTAGCAGTTCTTTTTACTAATTTAATTTCGCTCAATTACCACAGACATGTTGAATTCGCATGAGCACTAGTTCCATCTTTCTGCCAGGAAGAGTTCACATTGTGGAAGGAGAGGGAGAGGGTCCGCAGCAAAAGTAAAATACGCTGTTATGGCATCCTGTCAAGAGGAACGCTATGTCTCGCTATTGGTGTCTTATTTGCATTAGATAATTGAGGATATTAGCGCGCAGGTTGTTCCTAAATTACTGCGAGATTAGCGTGTGCTGCCAATTTCTGATCTGTACTGTACTTTCCTTCAAAAACTTAATCCAATCACTTGCTGCCTATAACTAGAAATGCCAAATCTAGTTTATTTCGATTGATGCCTGAATTAGGTTTTATTTCTACAGAATGTGAATTTTCCAAATGGGAAGTGCACATGTAAAGCACAGAAGTTAAACAATGTAAACTGGTTCATTTCTTCCAACATCTCAATTCCCAGCCGTTAACTTCCTCATATGTTTTGGTAGGCTAATGGATGTGATGATCCTTGATCGGCTCAATGAAGCTACTTTGATCTGAAAAATCAAGTCTGATCCATTTTCTTTACTGGAAACGTGAACAAAATAATGGCTCCTTTCCCGAATACATCACGCAGCACAACGTGAAGGAAACGCTGGTAATTTGGGGATCAAGCGAAGGCGGTGATAAAGACTAAAGAGTGCAAGTTTCAATAATTTGAGGTCCAAACGAAGCCTTTGCCCCAAAAATGGTACGGAAGGAGGAGAGATTATTAGCTGACCACTTGAGGTAATTCTAGCACAACAAGAAGCAGACTGGAGATAGTCTGGGTTCTTGCCCTAGGCTCCAGACTAGGACAAAACTACATTTTAATCTCGTGTTTTAAGGTCATATATCTAGGCTAACGGTAAGATTTTAACTTTTTGCTCACCATTAGTTTAAACAAAAATGGTTAGGCCATAAGAGAGAAAAAATCTAACATGTAATGACATAGTTCGTGAAATAAATTAATATTATTGGCTAGTACTTAGTCACGTGGGTAAAAACGGCAGAAAAACCCAGTAAACACTTACGCTCCATGTGGACCGATTTACAGCTCGATGGAGTGGCTGCCTTTAATTTCTCGGGTCCAGCGCGAATAGGGTTAGACATACAATCACACTTTTGGTCAAACAGTTTTACATTTAGTATGTACGCTTTCAACAGCAGTGCTTTCATTACATGATCGGCCTCAAGAAGAATGAACTTGTCTCAGTTAATTGGACTAAATGCTTTATAGCAACTTTTCCCATCATGTTCTGCTCGGTTGGTCGGGCTTGGTACTAGTGTTCACGGTAGACTCGTACTTGCGGGCATTTCTTTTTTACTATGGTATTACCGCAACAGCTTTATTGCCGTGAGTGGTTATGGTATGACGATCACTATTCAAAAATCAACTTTGCAATTTTTTTTTTTTTGGGGGGGGGGGGGTGGGAGGTTGTCAGCAGTTATTTGATGAATTTTAATTTCGCTGAATTTTGCATGACAATCTTTCTGCCAGGAAGTAGGAAGAGTTCGCGTTGCGCAAGGGGAAAGTCGAAGGAAGAGAGGGAGAAGGTCCACTGCAAAAGTAAAATTCAAAGTTCAGGAACCTATTGCACACTATTACGCAAATACTAGTACATAACTGACGACCCTAAATTTTCTAAGTCCAACTTTTCTAGTTAGCACTCCTCAGAATCAGGAGAAGACAAAAAATCAAATCATTAAAACCGGAAGATTTCTGTCCTTTTCTGGTTCTGAGGAGGGTGCTAACTAGAAAATTTAGGGTCCTGAACTTTCAAATTTTTAAAAATGAACTAGAGAGTAAGAATCGCTACCGTATTTTCAAAGTAAAATCCACTGTTGTCATGGCATCTTGTCAAGACGAACGCTAGGTCTCACTATTGGAGTCTTATTTGCATAGATAATTTAGGATATTAGCGCGCAATTTTTTCAAAAATTAACGCAATTTACGGTGTGCTGCCATTTTCTGAACCGTACTGTACCATCCTGCAAAAACTTGATATGCAACCTTAACTCTGTAAAGGCTCGTTTTTCCGTTTTAAACTTGAATAAGGCATTAGCTCAGGTTTGTTTTGGTCCAGCTTTTTCCATGCCTTCATCTCGCTCAACCTTGATCAGATGTTCCTGTAATAATAATAGTTGTTGCTGAGCTGAGCAAAAATAACGGGTAATAGATATTATTTTGCGAAAATTCAGAACAGTGCTGATGACCTTTTTTTTTCGTTGGTATGTTGACTACTGTGGTTATAGCTGACACATTACTTGAAAACTTAACTTTCATTAAAAGATAAAATGGATGCAGTTTAGTCTTTTGTAAATTGAAATTTGGGTTAGTTTTACTGTTTTTGTTAGCCGCAATTTCGACCTTGCGTCAAATTAGATACAATTCGTTTGTAAAAGACGCTGTTATTTGCCCGTCTCATAGGACTAACCCAGGCACATGCATCACAACATGCAGCCATCCAAATCGTGCACTTATCTGTTTCATACCTCACATTACAGATGTATTGTGTCTGTGATTCGAATTGCAAGAACGAGTTATTTACCCTTTGCACAATGATCCCGAGAAAAAGATAAAGTTCCATAACGCAGTCGTTTGTGGATTTCGACTTTATAACAGTCAAACCCCCATGACAAAAAGTATCCGGTTTTTTTTTGCAGCAACATGGCTTGCTTTTAGCACGTTTTGTGCTTCGGCGTGTGATGTTGTGATGCCCTGTTTTGGCTACTGGGGTGAAGTGAAGGAAAACGGCTTACACTTACTAGTCTGGTTTTTTTTCCTTCCTTGAAATTCGGTATGTTCAAAACGGCGCAAAAAAATATGCCACGCTAATTATGATCAACCCTCTTTTCTTTTTCTAAATGTTGGTTTTATTTTTAGGTTTTGCCAACAGAGAGTTTTGTGTTTCAACTGTTCTTTTAATTTTAGGCTGAGGAAGTTAAGATGGCGACCCAGTTGAGTGGTCCAGTCATGCCCATCACCCAGGTGCATAAGGGTGAAAAGGCCCGAGTGATTACAGAGGAAGAGCGCAAGTTCTCTGCCTTCACGGCTCTTCGCCAAGCCCGTGCTCATGCCCGTCTGCTGGGTATCAGACAGAAGCGTGCGAAGGAAGCAGCCGATAATCCAGATCTTGGCGGAGGAGGAGAAGACAAGAAAGAAAAGAAGAAAAAGAAGTAGAGCAGATAATCTCTAATTGTACGTCTAAGTATGGGAAATAAACATGAAAATCTATTCCCGTGTTTTAATGTTTACTTAATGTTTAAAATTTACTTCCTATTGACTTAGCTGGGAGGGTTGCAGAACAATTGTATGTTCAACTAGGAGGGGGGGGGGGGGGGAGTTTGTGCTTCTCAGGCATTTAGTGTATTAAATGCCCATGTGAAGTTGAAGTCACGCCGCCTAAAATGCTTTAAGGTAAACATGTACCACTGTACTAAAAAAGATCGGCCGATATCTCGTGGGCTGATGTTTAAGAAAGTAAGGTTATATACTAAAGTAAATTTTCATGGAGTCAAAAATAATTAACGATTTACAAATAAAATTTAAAAGTTTGTTCAAATTTAGCATCCAAAACTAAATTATAGGCGCATCTGTTACAAAAAATGATTCAATAATCTGATGTTTTTGCTGGTATCCTAAAATCGGGGATGAAAGCCTTCCTCGATTTTAACCCTTCGAGTATTACTCTGCCGGTAAACTGTTACTTCAGGCCTATTGGCCGAACGATCGGCCCTAACGTTTGTCATAAGCGTGCCGCTGATTGGCGGCAGTTGTTTTTTTTTTGTTTTTTTTTACGATCAGGCAGCAGGCTCCTTTCCAATTTCCATCACAATTTGTGTCGAGGGCTCTCATTGGCTTGGAGCCGAGCAGTTTCCAGCATGGCTGTGTCAGCGTCTTGTATCTACGACGCATCGGGTCGGCTTCTCCTGTAGGCTAAAAAAAAAAAAAAAAAAAAAAAAAAAAGGCGGAGAGTGGAGAACAAGAAGACATTGATAGCGATTCGGGTGGAAGTTTTTACGACTTTAATGATGAAGACATCCAGAATTCAAAAGAAAGAGTAGAGGAGTGGAAAAGCCTTTACTTTAATTTGGATTATGATACTGACGACAGTACCGTCATATAAGCAGCACTTTTTTCGTTATTTTTATGTCCAATGACGATAATTTCACTACATATTGACCGAGTTTGACATTCAAATACACCTATTTAACCAGTTTTTCACCAGGTTTCCAATGGTGCAAACCACAATCACTAGCTGCATTCATTACAAAATTATATCGAAACAAGAATTTCGTAAAGAAATACATAAGCTGCGTGTGCAAAAAATCGCAACAGTATTTTCATAGACCAACGACAAAGCTCTCTATGGGCTAAAGTTTACATTCGGCACATACTCGATATCCTTACGATAATTGATTCCAAATGGCTCCAACACTTTACTAATACAGTTGGTTTTAGAGCGCGGAAATGTTAAGACATAAAACAGATTTGTAGCGCCACAATCCGTACATCTATATGGTGTTTGCGTTCGCTCGCAGGACCGGCAGGGTACCTTTATATATATATATATATATATATTTTCGTAAACATTGTTATTCTCCGTTAGATAAGTGTGGGATTTGGCATTTCATAATTGGGCAGTTAATTGGTTAAGTTATGTTAATGATTTAACGAGTTTCCGCAATTTGGATCAATTTGTAGTGCCTTCCGTGAAAATGAAAGGTAGTTTCATTATGCTGTAAAAAGTGCAATACCTGTCAATTTTTTTGCATTGTTGTCCCAACAATGCTTCCTTGCCTTAAGATTTCAAAGATCGACGGCCACCTCCGTACCCAACCGCGCATGCGCGGCTCTCCCTGTTAAAGAGATGGATGTGGCGAGAATGGCATCTCTTTGGTACTCCTTACCCTTCGTTCATTGGATTTGAAGTCATCGTGGCTCCCTCCCATAGTCTCCTGGGAACGACCCACACCTGAACTCTCCCGTCGGCTGGGACGTCCGCTAGACACCGGCCGGTTTCACTATCGGTCGGTCGTCACTTCGCCAACATACGACATGCTTCGTACATTACATACATAAGCAGTTAAAAAAAACCAGTCAAAAGGTCCCAATTTTTTTCTTTTACTAGTAGGTTTGCATGTGTCTTTGTGATTGTTGGAATGTCCACCAAATAATGGAATATCAACAATTCTTTGCGTAAAGCTATTGTCACATTTCCTGCTCACTCCATGTTTGTTGTTGCTGTGTGGAAGTAAAACGCTGAATACTGTCCTTAACATAGTATTGCGATTGATGGATAACTTTGATTTTACTCTTCCGGTTACCTTCTAACCAGAAAAAGGCACATCACAAGGTCAAACTACAGCTAACGGAATAATTTCAGTTCGTAATTAGGAAGTAGCAATTAATTAGTAGGGTTCATACACGGCTTTGAACTCCTTGAAAACTGGCATTTTTGTTGTGAGAGCCTTAAAATGACCTTGAGTTTTGCTAGAGTATTAAGTTTAGAATGCGGTTTAGAATAGTTTGTGCGCCGAGGCCATTTCTCCTGTGAACGATCCTTCACATGGACTCGACTGGAGACGGACAGAGGGAGGTGGCGTACAGTGCAAGTGCTGTTACACTGGCTCTTGGTCGCCGTTTCCTCCTCAGTTAAATGGTGGGAGGGAGGACATTAATAGTGCCCAACACTGGCATCTAACAGAACAGTAGAATTTAAAACGTAGTTATAAGGTTTAACCCGTAGCCGCCTAGATACGAACGTACGCCTTCAACGTATAACAGCAAAAAACTAAGTCCCAGCGCGATCTTTGTGAGGGGGTCCCGGGGACAGCGGGCAATCACAGCCCAGTGGTCAGCGTCGTCGGCTCCAAACCAAGAGAATGCCGGTACGAATCCGAGAACGGACTCTAACAAAGAGTCTGAAAGTTTTTTCAGGCGGTTGTGGGTTATTGGTTGCAATCAAGTATTTTCTCAACCCTCAGCTAACAATTGATCGTGCAGCAAACCTTGAAATTTGTTTTAAGTTGGGCTTGAAAAAGCCTTGGAAATGGTTTCCTTTATGTACGAACCCTGTAATTAGGCAAACATTATTTTCGCCTTTTTTTCAAGAAGCAAACGTTAACCTGTGCCACTACCTACGGTAATAATGATTTTCTCATTGTCGGTTGAGCATATACACACAACAGACCATTCGTAAAGTATGTCACGCTCGGAGGGGAGGGAGGGGGATCAGCCCAGTGTGACAAAACGTGACATGGGGAGGGGGGGGGGGTTGTCAAAAATGTGACCCCTCACTTTTATATTTTTATACACTCTGTGTAAGAAAGTTACTTGGACTGTACACAAATGATGCGCTACAGAGTCAGAAAAGTAAGGGGCTGTAAAATTGCTTCTGTTTAAACCTGTCGCCATTCTTGAAATTACATGGAATACAAAGGAGCTCTTATTTCGAATGTTAGGTTGGGAAAGGCAAAAATTGAAGATTTTTCTCTAGTTTTTTTCATCCACATTACAAGCTGTTGCTAGTGCCTATGTGGTCTGAAGTGGTGGAAATGACAGTAACACAAGCCCCAGTCCACTCCTCAACTGAAGAGCCACCTAGCCAATTCTATCAATTCTGTGGGGAGCTTTGGGCTCAATGCTTCGCAGAGGTGCACCAAAAAAAAGGCAAGTCCCACAGCAGGTAAACAGTCGGGGCTCAAAGACTGGCCGTGTACAGTATCAGCCCAATCTTGAAAGAAAAAAGGCCTATGCGACCAGGTAGTAACGTATTGCAGATGAAATCACTGATGGTTATGCCGATTTGTACTGTTGCTGCTTTCTGTAGGTTAAGAGTCCGAAAGAATGCCAACTGAGATGCTGCCTCTCGTTTCTTTATAAAAGTTTGTGAGTGGCAGAGTTAGAAGTTAAAAACGTGACACGATTTTAAGTATTTAATAGCAAAATTGTCATTTGCCGTCTCGAGGTAACCTTAGCAGTTGAAAAGGAAGTTATTTCTGCTATTTCCTTTTTCTCGTCCTTTGTTGTAGCTGGTCATTTTTTAACTCGTGGTAGAAAAATAATCTGTTTTTACGAGTTCTGTGCAGACCTAATAAAATTACATTTCTAGAAAAAAATTGTCGGGGAGGGGGGTGAGTTTGGTGTGACATAATTTTTTAGGAGGGTACGAGTACGTGTGACATGGGGGGGAAGGGCTCAAAATTGGCCAAAAATAACATACTTTATGAATGATCCCCAAGTCGTGGTAATGGCGGGTACTCGGGCCGTTCTAGTACAAATGCTATGTCCTTAGAAGAACGAGCAAGTTCCGGATCACCCAGCACCACCTTCGTAGGTAGCAAATAAGTTGAAATTTAATGTATTTACTGTTAGTCTTCAAAGACGTAGTGTCACTGGTTCAGTGTCTGTTTATTTCATTGAATAACACTCCACCATTAAAGTGTAAGGTTTGTCTTTACTCGGCAGCAACCTCTGTGGTCCATCGCCAGGCTTTGCAGTTACTGTACCTTTGTATTCAAAATTGTAATGGTCCATGCAGCAAGTCGGCGAATTTACTAGTAATCTTTATATATTAATGTGCAGTCTTTTTAAGAGCTGCTATTCAAAACTTTCCTTCCTTCCTTGTCGATACATATAGTAAAAACTAGGAGTCTCGAAGGTTTTGAGTTTGAGTTTTGCTGAATTACGTAGGATGGAAGTAAAGCTGTACAACTTTACAGTGCGAACTTAAAGAGGAATTTAAAGAAGACACCAGTTCACCAGCATTTGTTGTGGTTGTACCATATAACATTCAAAGGCTTCTTTAATGTAATGGCATTAATGTTTATTCCCCTTATTCAGAGAATGCTTATACCCTTATGCTCAGGAAGTTACTCTTTAGTAAGACTGGGCTTATCCCGATCTTTACCGGTATTTGCAGGATCGGTAATATTTATTTATTTATTTGAAATAACTGCAACGCCCCAAGGAGCAATTAAGCAGTATAAAAACAGAACAAAAACAAGGAAAAAAAGCAGCCCACAAGTGCCACAGACACAAGGCAATCAAACAGTATGGCTGCAGATCATAGGCTGTAAAGTAGTTTTGAGCTTTCTGACGAAAGCAAGTTCAGAGTCAGTTTGAACAACCTCTTGGAGCAAATTATTCCATTCAACAATGGTGCGTGGAAAAAAGAAGCCTGCAAGTACGTTCTTGCGGCACTGTAATCTTTTCACCTTTCTGGTGTGGTCATGGCGACCCACAAAGTCGGGCACCACAGAAGTCAATCGGATCCACAATAGTACTGCCATTCAGAACGTGAAAAAACGGTTGCAACCTATGGAGTTTTCTTCGCTCTTCCATCGAGTTCCACAACATCTTGTTGCACATTCCAGTGACACATGTCTCTCTCTCTTGTAATTGCCAGTGACCATTCTCACTGCCCTCCGCATCACTCTCTCCAGACAATCCGAAAGATACTTCGTGTAGGGATCCCACACAGCACTGCAGTATTCTAATTTAGGACGTGCAACAGTGTTGAACACAATCTCCCGAACTCTGGGACTAGCTTGTTTAAGAAGCCTGTGGAAAAACGATAATTTTAACAAGTAAAATTAGTTTTTACTAGCCTAAATACTTACCTTCAGTAATTACGCTAAAATCACCATTTTATGCTTTCAACTGCTCAATTTAAAAATAAAAATCCCGATTTTTCATTTTTCTCAAAACTTCACTCCTCTCCCGCTAGGCGCGCTGCACCTCCTCTCCTGGTGGGCGCCATCTTGCGTCTCCTTCCCATCACTATTTGAACTTTCCGGTTCAGTGATAGCGGGGAGGCGGGTGGGTTCTAACTGAAGGTAAGTATTTAGGCTAGTGAAAACTAAATTTACTTGTTAAAATTATCGTTTCTTACTACCTGCAAATACTTACCTTCAGTAATTATGCTGAATTCGTCATTCAGGTGGTGGGGTTTTCTTCCCACTGAACCCTGGAGTATTACCAACACACAATGCATACATAACTTAACATACTGATTGTAACGAGAAAGATTACCCACCTTATGACTATGGTCTCTTTCAGTTCTTTGCATCTCCAGTATGCGTTACCAGTACTTTGCAACGTCCCCGTCTGGCAACCTCTGTCCTGGCAGGTGGGTCGCTCCGAAATGTCCACTCTCTGCTGTCCTTCCATGAACATTTTCTGCCAGAATGGGTGGTGTTGATCTCTCCAGAATGTTCCAATCAACAACCTCTCACTCGCCTGCTCTCGTCAAAATGTGGTCAGAATGTTCTGTCACTTTTTACTCAGAACGTCTGACCCGCCACCACATGACCCTTGATGAGTTTTTTTCCTGTCTCCCCACAAGTGTCCCGAAGATAGTGGCAAATGAATGTATTTTGGTGTCTCCAAGAACATGCGGCTACCACTTCATTAAGGGGCGTCCCGCATCCGTAGGCCCATGACGCCGCTAAAGCACGTAGCTCGTGGGCTCTTACGTCTGGTGGTATATCGGGATGATCCGTCCCGTTCTCATACGCCCTCTTTATCACAGCACAAATCCACTTGCCCATCTTAAGTGGTGAGACCCCGGTGTTCAACGCTTGTCCTGTCTTGCTGTCGACGTCGAGGAACAGAGGAGTAGGGGGTTGTACGGTTTCCTCCCGTGGTGCCTTCGGATGCCGATGCAGTCTTATCGAAATAAAACCTCAGGGCCCGTACAGGGCATTGAAGTCTTTCCTCATCCCTGGGGTGCAACAGTTTCCCTAGAGCCTTAATGGTTACTGGAGTCGGCTTGACACTTGCTTTACAGTTCTTAGCCCTGAAGTGTGTGGGGAACGTCAAAGTCACTTCCGTCCACCCTCTTGCAAAACGAATGTGACCGCCGTCCCTGGAGAAAGCAGCCATCTCACTTTGCCGTGCAGCCGACGCAAGTGCTACTAGAAAAACAGTCTTTTGCGTGAGGAAAAGTAAGGATGATTTCTTCGCCGGCTCGTAAGGTGGTTCCATCAAGCTTTGGAGGACCAATGGTAGGTTCCAAGTAGGGAAAAGACGCATTGTCTTTGGTCGCTTGTTATCGAATGCCGCCATGAGTCTAGTGAGGACACCGTCTTGAATAGTCTCGAATTCTCCTACACACGATAATACGGAATTAATAGAAGATCCGTAACCTTTGATCGCACTTGGTGACAGTCCTTGCATGAAAAGCTCCTCGAAAAACGAAGTTAACTTGATCGCCGATGGGTTACAGGGATCGCAGTTGTTTTCCCCGCACCAAACGAACCATTTCTTCCATTTCGCGTTGTAGGCTCGCTGTGACGAATCTCGAATACATCCTACAAGTCTACACGAAACGTCCTTCTTGAAACCCCTATTTTCCAAGTTGGTCCTCAAAGTCTCCACCCGTGAAGATAAAGAATAGTGGGGTTTTGATGGACTGTCCTTCCCTGGTGTTGAGTGAGGAGGGTTTGTGATCCTGGGAGGGGGATCGGTTCTTCCTTCCGAATCTCCATGAGATCCGTAAACCACGGAGCCGCTGGCCACCATGGAGCAATGAGAATGAATCGTCCTCTCGAATCTCGCAACTTGTTCACCACTTTCTGTAGCAGCTTGAAGGGGGGGGGGGGAACAGGTAGGCGTTCATCCCTTCCCAGCTGAAGGAAAGTGCATCCGTCGCCCACGCCCTCTCTTCCGGGAACGGGGATACGAAGCAAGGAAGCTGGGAGTTGAGCCTTGTTGCAAACAGGTCGATGTTGGGTTGACCCCAAAGGTGAAACAGCGTCTTGCAAATTGCCGGCTCTAGTTTCCACTCGGTCGACGGCGCTCGGGCACCCCTGGACAACTCGTCCGCCCATACGTTCAGGTTCCCCGCGATGTGGCGAGGAACCAGTACGATGTTGTACGCCAGGCAGGTTTCGAAAATCCTTGTCGTTTCTTCCATGAGTGAAACCGAGTGTGTCCCTCCTCCTTTCCTCACATAGGCAACAGCCGTAGCATTGTCGATCATAATACCTACAATCTGGTTCCGTAGGGACTCTTTCCAGGACAGAATGGCATAGTGTACTGCACGTAATTCTAACACATTGATGTGAAGGGTTGTTTCCAGTTGACTCCAACTTCCTGATGCCGTTTCTCCCTCGTGGTGGGCTCCCCAACCCGTCTTTGAAGCATCCGTGAAAAGAAGGCTCTTCGGGACAGGCTCATGAATAGGAACCCCCGAATTGAGGTTCTGTTGACACGCCCACCACATCAGGGACTTGATAGGGAGCTCTTTTAGAGGTAGAACATCCGACCAGCTGTTCCGTGTGATCCACGTTGTCTTTCTGAACCAGTGTAGGGGCTTTGCCCTCCACTGACCTAAGGGTACCAGTCTTGCGCATGAGTCGATCAACCCGATAATAGATGCCAATTCCTTTGCTGTCGCCGTCTCCTTTTTGCAGAAGGATGTTACGAACGATCCAGTTTTGAGGATCCTGTCTTGGGACGGTTTGACGTTGAGGAGAATAGTGTCGAACGTTGCGCCCAGGAACGTAAAATTTGTCGCTGGGGCGAGTCGTGACTTCTTCAGGTTCACCCCTAATCCCAAGTGAGCGAACAGGGAGGTGCACATGCTCAGGTGCCGGATCAGGAGTTCTCTGGACGCGTTCCTCATCAGCCAGTCGTCCAGATAGGCATGAATCTTTATCTGGTGTAAGTGAAGGTGTGCCAACACCGGCTTCATCATCCGGGTGAATACATACGGGGCTGTGGCCAACCCGAACGGCAACGTTGTAAACTGGAACGACTGATTCCCTGCTACCAGCCGAAAAAAATGTTGGATGGACGGGTGAAGAGGCACGTGGAGGTAAGCATCTTGAAGGTCTATCGAAGCTGTGAACTCCCTTGGTCTTAAAGCCTCCCTGATAGTGTCTATCGATTCCATCTGGAAATGGTCGACTGACAGGAACTGGTTCAGTTTCCGAAGATTGAATATAACCCTTGATCCCCCTCCTTTCTTTGGTATCACACGTGCTGGGCTCCAGTACCCTGGTGTTGGAGGCGCAGGGATCAGAGCACCTTTTGTATGAGGGAGTTCACTTCTTCGATCAGCTCCGGGATTCTTGAAGACTCGACCAGCCAACTTGGGGGAGAGTCTGTAGGTGCTGGCATCGACCTGAACGGCGGGATGTAGCCTCCTTCCAAAATGTTGAGAATGAACTGGTCGTCGGTGATCTTGCGCCAGTTCTCTAGGTGATTGGACAACCTGCCCCCCACCTGCCGGTGAATGGGGGGGTGTCCTGACCAACTCCAGTCAGTGACGGGTATAGGGTCTGCGACTACGTCCTCGGGAGAAACCTCTGCTACGTGGGAACCCGTTCGCCCCTCTTCCACGTGGTCCTGGGGGGGGGGAGGTCCTGAAAGGGTGACTGCATTCGATTCTTCTCCCCTGACTTCTTCGCCTCGACTTTCCCTGTGTATGGCGTGGTCCACTGTGAAATAGGTCTCTGAAGCCTGTATGCGCCTCTTCCTCGTGGCAATCCTCGTGTAAACGGGGTACCCGACGAGCCAGGTTTAATCTTCTCCTTTAGCTCAGGGGCTAAGTCCAAAAGCTTGCCATTGAACAATTCTGCAGACCCGTGAATGGGTAAGAGGCGAAGTTTACCCGCAACTTCCGTCGAGATTCCAGTAGCTGACTCAAGCAACGCATCCCTGCGCCTAAACGCATTATTCATCAAAAGTCTGCTCTGCCAATTTAAACTGTCTTTATGAAAGGACGAAGCTCACTTTAAGATGTGCATACATTCTCGTATCGTTTCGTTCTCCCGAAGCTCGGGATTCACCAGCGCCAATGCTTTGAGTGCTGCCGTCGAGCTAGAGTAAGCCAGTTCTGCCTGGGAACTTGCACGAACACTGGCTCTTAAAATGACATCGTCTTCCTCGGACTGCGCCCATGGCGTGTGGATGGCAGCTGGGGTCTTAAGGTTGGAGTCAAGTTTCAGACTGCTCGTCTCATGTACGTACTCCGCTTGGGGGTATGTAGTGTATCAACTTTTTCGTGGCGCTCCCTTTCCTGTGGCACGAAAGTAGAATTTAGTCTTTTTTGGATCATGTGGTGGATCCGGTTTGCCCACAGACAACGGCTGCTCGTCTTTTCTGGTGAGGGTTTCGGCGTTCAGCAGTTGACGAAACAACACCGCTGATTGAGGTAGGTGGGTAGGCTTGGTTGAAACACCACCCTCATTAGCCAGTGTGTCCAGCGGTGGATTGTCGACTACAGGTGGGCATACCGTAAAGAACCTTGTTGGCTTCAAATGTTTAAGGGTAGCTTCCGCAAACGTCGTCCATGGGATATAACCCGGTCCTTCGTCAAATGGGTCCTCAATAGATCCCAAACCAGTGTCGACTTCCTCTCCGTCACTCTCATGGTCGTCATCACACGATTGTCGTCTACACTTCTTAGCTTGACTGCAATGCAAGCTCTTATCACTGCTCTTTTTTGGCGACACTGCACTGATACTTCTTTTAGTACCCTTACCTGACGATGGAAGTGCGTCAGACGAGTGGCAATTGACATGAGAACCCACCCTGACACGTGACGACGAAGACACCGCCGGCGACACCTCCAGAACAGATGGCGACATCCCGGCGACAATATGGCGACTGGCGGCGACGCCCTAGCGGTGACCCGCGGTGGTGGCACGAAAGCGACATTATCCCCTCCGGCGCACTGCACAGTATCGAAAAAGGAACTCATAAGGTAATTAAATTTGAAGTATTTACTGTCGCTGTCAAATACACCAACCAAACTTTTTGGTTTTTGCCCCTCATTACTGGCACCTGTGTCGACCCGACCGCTGGTCTCCTCTTTAGGTGCGGTCGTCAGACTACTTTTCACTTTATCACCTGGGCCTGCCTTTCGCACGTTATCTCCCGTCGGTTTTCCTTTTCTAACCGAGGCAGATTTTCCCTTCCCATCACCTACTCCGTTACTGGGAGATTTACGGTGTGGTGGGGTTTGCTTTCCAGCCGCACATTTGCTTCCACCACCAACAGTCTGCCCTACACTCTTTACAGGTGAATTACGGACAGACGCTGGGGTTTTTTCATTAACTCGGACAGCTTTTGTGTTGTCGCCAGCTCCGCTCTGTACACGAACTCGTTTTGGCGACACGTTCACGATCGGCGACAGCCCTTTTGGCCTCGGCGCGGTTCCGGCCTGCGACGCGGCCGCCAAACAGGGCACTCCTTCCCGCAGCGCCCCCTCGACGCCGTGGTGTGTCCCCGTCAAACCCATCGTAGCCAAATCCGACAAGTGAGGTAACGTCGGTACAAAGTTTTCACTCACGGTGGGCTGTTGCATCCACGGTTTAATCGTGTGCAATAAATCGGCCATAAACGAGCCAAACTTGGAGTCCATTCCAGACAACATCTTATTCTCAAGCGCAGTCGCTTTAAGGTCGAACACGGCGCTAGCCGCCGCTGTCGCCGTTGCAATTACCGCATCTTGATTAAGATGGGACGAAGGTTGGGCGGCCGCCCGCACTATTTCCTCCGTAGTCACGTCACTAATAATCTCGGAATGTTCGATCACGTTCACAGAGCGCTCCCCCGCCTCGTTGACAGCAGTCGGGGTCACAAGGGCATCACTAACCGTTTCAAAATCTTCCACGCTAGGCTCCACTCCTTTGTCCGCCGCCATGTTTGCCTCCAGAACCGCCTCGGAAAAAACAAATGGCAAATCCGGGTCGCCGCTCATGGCTGCCAGCCTTTCATCCAAATTTCCTTTCAACAACTTCGCTTTTTCCCTCGCACGTTGGGCAGCACGTTGGTCTGACTTCTTCCACGTGTGAAGGATGGATTTTACCGAAGACGGATGACGCAGGGCGCACAACTCGCACACTTTCGTAGTAAAATCACACAAACGGCATTGACGGCATAGCGGATGGAAATCCCTCGGTAATTTCGTACAAGTGCATGATGTGAACCTATTGTCCTTTAAAATCGCACGCAGCTTCGACTCGGACTCACGCACCGACATAATCTTGCCTATAACTAGTCACAAACTTGACTGAATGTCAAAAACTAAGAGCAAAAGCATCGCACGACCATCTTTGATGGAGTGCTCAAAATAGTGATGGGAAGGAGACGCAAGATGGCGCCCACCAGGAGAGGAGGTGCAGCGCGCCTAGCGGGAGAGGAGTGAAGTTTTGAGGAAAATGAAAAATCGGGATTTTTATTTTTAAATTGAGCAGTTGAAAGCATAAAATGGTGATTTTAGCGTAATTACTGAAGGTAAGTATTTGCAGGTAGTAAGAAACTTAATTTCGCCATTGACTTTGGTACAAATACCCTGGACTTGGTCAGACCAAGACATGAGACTTTAGTGACATTTTGCAATAAGTGGCCATTTATGGAATATCCAGGATCAGTGGCATTTCTTCTGTGTGAGATGGGTAGCACCTTGGTCTTAGATTCATTCAGTTTCATTTGCTAGGTGTCGCACCAATTGCTAACCTTGCACAAATCGGTCTGCAGAATTTGTCTATCATTATCATCCCTTAGGACTCGGTAAATGTGTCGTCGGCGAAGAGTTTATGGGCGGAAGACACAACCCACATTAGGGCTTTTATGTTTAGCAGGAACAAGATTGGCCCGCTCACGGAGCCCTGGGGTACACCAGATGTTACGGGCACCCTGACAGATTTGCTGCCCTCCACCATCACGTACTGACTTCTGTTCCTTAGGAAGCAGCCGAACCAGCTAATCACCTTCTGACATATGCCATACGCCTCCATCTTCATTAACAACAGTTCATGTGGCACGGTGTCAAAGGCTTTGGCCATATCGAGTGAAACGACATCCACAGAGAAACCCAGATCGAGGCCCACCGCAATATCATGCACCATGGATGTGAGCATAAGTTCGCATGAAGCACTTTTCCTAAATCCAAACTGCTCTTGCGTAAGGAGTTTTTCTTCATCCAAAAATCTCACCATTCCACTGACAATAATATGCTCGAGCATTTTACAGCAAATGGACGTTAAGGCAACGGGCCTATAGTTTTTAACGTCACTTTTCTTACCTCCATTAAAAATAGGCACCACTGCAGACACCAACCATCATCAGGAACTTTACCCGATCAAGTGATTGAGCAAAAATAAAATACAAGAGGTTTGCACTAATATCTGCAGTATTTGTGAGAGCAGTACATCCAATACCATCGGATCCAACTGCCTTCCCCTCCTTCAACCCATAAATCATAAGGTTAAACCGAACGAGAATTTTTCAGCCGAGCCGAACCAAACAGAACAACTCAAATAAGCTGAACACTGAACACTTCCGAACCGAACAAAAATGTACCAAACCAATCTATCTTAACCCTTTAAGGACTGCACTTGCGCTAAGGGTTCATAACGGACTTGTAGTAAAAAAAGCATAGCGTCTCACCCACTTGAAGTAAGGGAATGAAACCTGTGTCATTTTTTTCCTTAATGATCTGGACTTCATATCCCATTTTTTGTTTTACTGTTATTGCATGGAAGTTTTCGATCTGACTTGTAGAAGATCTGTAAACTATGATTATACAGCGGGCGCATTTGGGCGCACCCGTCCTTAAAGGGTTGAACTAAAATGTAAAAGAACTCGGTTCACAAAAAGTTGATTTCACATGGACTTGCAAGTCCATAGATGTTGAAACTCTGTTTAAATATAAAAAAAATCTCTACTACTTTTACATTTTCTCTTATAACTTCAGAATCGTTAAAGCTAGGAACTTGTGGTTTGGACCAACAGAAAGCTGGCGAAAAACCTTCAAAATGGTGTATTCAAACATTGTTCAAACATCGTTCAAAAATCCGTCGATTAGATGTGAAAATATGTTCGGTTTGGTATTTTGCATTTGAAAAACCGAACCGAACCGAAAACCGTCGGTTCGGCCATGTTCAGTTCGGTTCGGTACAGCCTTGGTAATAAACCAACTAAGATATTTTCACTTTTGGTCGATTGAATTTGTCGATGTTGAATAATCATTTTGAAGGTTTTTCCGTCGGTTTACTGATGGTCCAAACCAGGAATAGCTGTTTCTTACTGTTTAGAAGTTAAAAGGCAAAATGTTAAATTGTACCGAGGTTTTGTGTTTCAAAATGATTTTTAGCATATCATAATTTCACGCGTATAACCCGCCGCTTATACAACTTTTTTTCTTAAAAAATCGGGCCTACGGGTTATACTGTACGAGTGTTTTTTTTTGCTCGCTAAACAAATAAAAAGGCCCATTTCACAAGACCAAAATTTCACCTACTCGCGCTGCAGGCAATACAAATCACATGAAAACTGAGTTGAAAATAGTAATTTATCAACTCTTGCCATCCATCTCTTGTAATGATTAATTTTCAAGATTTCATTTGTTTTAATTGTTAATATCAAAACCAACTTGTAATTAACAGCAGCCAATTTTGTTGCGCGTTCAAGTATCATGTTGTCGATTACTTACTCAGCCCTGGTTCAACTTCCTCTTCCTGCACAAATAGAATAGTGCCTGGTGCGCCTAACCGATAAGGTTCTTCAGCGTGCCTATAAGCAATGGCGTTTTTCAGAGACGAACGTTCGTGCACTGCATTAACTGTCCTATAAGGCATACAGTATATCTGTAGTATACATTTCGATCTTGGAAATTACTCATTACGCTCACTTTCAAAAACAGGATACTGTCAGTATCTTGCAAATTTTCGATTGTATTTCAACAATCTTCATCAGCCAGGGTGAAGAAAATTGAGTCTTCTGGTTACATTTTTGTCTGCTTGCTTCAAAAGAAAAGAACGTCCACAGTATCCGATATTTACAAGGTAAGCACAACATGCGGCATGGCCACTAATATATATATATATACAATGTTACGTGGTTCTCGCAATAAACTAGGCCTAGGCACATTTAATACTTGCACTCCATCTTTGCTTTACCTTGTAAATATAGGTGGCCATGCCGCTTGTTGTGCTTACCTTGTAAATATCAGAGGCCGTGGACGTTCTTTCCTTTTAAAGCAAGCAGACGAAAATGTAACCAGAAGACTCATTCTTCACCCTGCCTGATGAAGATTGTTGAAATACAATCGAAAAATTTGCAAGATACTGACAATATCCTGTTTTTGAAAGTGAGCGTAATGAGTAATTTCCAAGATCGAAGTGAATCAACAGCGTTTCAAAGTAATTCAAGTAAGCCTAACGGTTTATTTTGTGATGTAGTATACAATACAAAAAGACAAAATACCTTGGGTCACAAGATAATACACGTGTTAGCATTACGGTACACACTGGTTCATTAAACCTAGTAGATTACCCGTGGGTTATACGGAGGTGCGGGTCATAAAGAGTTTTTTTTTTCACAACCGCCTTATTTTTTAGTGGTGCGGGTTATCTGGGTGGCGGGTTATAAACGTTAAATTACGTTACGCAATATTATTTTAAATGCACCCCATAATTTGTACTACGCCTTATTTACACAACGATTTCAAAATTATTTTTTTTTGTAAAGACATATTCAGTAATAGGGATCGGGATTTGGCATCAGCCAGTTCCGTTTAATGATCAGTTTGGGTGGAAAAAAGCTGATCGGCCCAGCCTTACTCTTCAAATAAATAAACAAGATCACACGGTAAAGGGTTATGGACGTAAACAGCATCACAACTGTCCCAACTTGGGACTCAATCAAAGACATCCCAAGTACTAAGCTAGCCAAGGTCTTTTCTGGAAACCTAGTGCTGGAGTGCCCCACCTAGTAAGTGGAATGTCCTGGCTAGTCTTTTCTAAGGCTCGGCCGACACCGATATTGGTATCGGATCTGTATCGGCTAACTGTTTTGGTCAAAATATAAGTTTTTGTGATATCTTTGCCCAAAATCGTCCGTTTTTGATGTTCCAATACACCATTTTAACCGTTTTTTCAAGAGCTTTTCAGTGGTGCTAATTTCAGAGAGATAGCTTCAGTCGTTATCAAATTATTTAACAAAAACCAAAAACAGGTTCCAAAAAACACACTTGACTGCAAGATGCTTGCTCATAAAACTTTGACATTCTGAATTTGTCATCAAATTTTTTTCTGAATATGGAAGAAACATTAACTTTACTGGAAGTCATGCATTGAAGTATCGGCATCGTTATCGGTGATGTAGCATCGGACCGTATCGGATCGGATCGGTCAAAGTTGGTATCGGCCGAGCCTTAGTCTTTTCACATCTTGTCTTCTCACAAGGCCAGTCTTTAATGTCTCATTTCAACACTCAAAAAGTTCTCGAAATTACAATTAAGATGGTGTAAGGCTAATGGAATGGAAAAAATCAATAAAATTTTAGCAAAATTATTGAGAAAAAAATCATTTATTTATTTTTCTTTGGCCGTACGACTAGAGTGTACAGAACGAAACTAAATAAATGAATTTTCAACATTAAAAAAAAAAAAAAAGGGAAGGTCACAGGTAGTGGAAGCAACCGCAACAGTTGTACGAGGAAGTCTTAATTATAACAGCAAAACGGTTCATGCACCAGAGAACCAAAGAAATTTTTTTCATGACCGAAAATCTTTAAAAATAGTGTATTTGCCAAATTTGTAGTTATCAATCATGTTTCTTGAATTGTCCCCTGATCATAACTCGTTATTTTTATAATTTTGAAATGCACATCTTAACACTTCAACAGAAAAGTCCACATCATCTTTTGTAACAACTAATGATGGTTGAATTCGCAACACCTGAAAACAGATAAACCAAATAAATATCATTAAGAGAGTGCTATTAGCATTTTGATGAATAAAAAAAAAGAAAAGGAAATTGTTAAATTAATTCAACTGAGCTTGAATACACTTACGTTTCCAAACAATCCGCCTCTCCCCACAAGCAGTCCCATTTCTCGGACGTTATCAAAAATCTTCATCACTTCTGGTGCAAGCAATGGATTTCTAGTTTCCTTGAAGAAAAAAAGGGTAAAAAGACAGCAGTTAGACATCCCTACGAGACTAGTCCGGCAGCCAGCACGAAAATCCAAAAGAATAGTCTGCATAATTGCACATTGTGTACAAGTACGGTGTATGTAACCCAATTCCGAATGATGCCACCTTGGCACCCTTGGGGAACTCAAGATGGTGTCCAAAAATTGAGACAAAAAACGGTTTTTTGCTTCTAGCGTCTAAACCATTCATCCGATTGAAAATTAATGGTTACCAATTATGTTTAGAATAAAATTTCCTTCAAAAAAGTTCTATTCATATTTTTGGTAAAATTAATCCTTCTTACCGAAATTCGTTATTTAAGTTATTTTAGGACATTTGCGCATCAACAGCTGACTTTAAACAGCTTCAGTACCCATTATAATTCGGATAAATGGACGTGCTTATGCTTAGATGAACGATGAAGATGTATATTTTCCAAAAAGGGGTAATTAAAACGTTTTATATTAATTAGGAGCTAAGCTATGGCAGTTTACCTACGTTATAGCGCTGTGCTTTTCACTCTATTTTACCACAAGTTCCATCTTTAAACTGCTGCACCACCCCTTCTAATTCGGATAAATGGACGTGAGATGAAGATGTATATTTTCCAACAAAGGTAATTAAAATGATTTATATTAATTAGAAGCTAAGCTGCGGCAGTTTACAAGATGGAACTTGTGGTAAAATAGAGTGAAATGAATAGCGCTGTACTGTAGAATAACTATCGTAGCCTAGCTCCTAATTAATATAAATCGTTTTGATTACCCTTGTTGGAATTCATTTAAGCCAAATCACGTTCATTTATCCGAATAAGAATGGGTGGAAAATGAAAAATAGGATCCCATTACTGCATAAATATTAACAAACTAGACTCTACAGCTCCATGAAAACATACGTTGCTGAATGCTGAAGCCAAACCAAACGGTAGAACCAGAAAATGCTAGCCTACCATGCTAGGATAATGTTAAAATCTTACACGTCATAATAAAATTCAAAATACACACTACCACCCCAGTAGAACCAAGCCCTATTCACTCGCTCCAAATTCAAGCCACGGTAGCGACTGGCGTACTCGCGATCAAAACGTGGTGCGCCATCTGTCGCATCTGGCTGCAAGATGGTGGCGACGTGTGCTCACGGCGATTGTTCGAGTGATTGGAGGCGCTAGTCACAGGGTTCGCCTGAAAAACCCCAACCCAAAAAAACCCAGTGGGGTTTTTTGGATCCAACCCGCCTGAAAAAACCCACCAAAAAACCCACATGTAAACAAAAAAAAACCTAAGTAAAATGAGTAAATGAATGCATGAACCAAGAAAATTATTAAAATGTCATTAAAACATTTGTTTGCCGTTTTAATACAAGAAATTCCCAATCACTTGTTTTAGCTCATAAGTAATGGTAAGTAACTTAAAACTAATTTCTGGGCTTTATCTGTACCCATTCTGTTTCTCAAGTTAGACCAAACAAGTCCAAATGTTGAAAAAACCCGCTCAGTTGATGCAGAGCTAGGTGTAGCACAATGAAGAGCCCCCCAAAAATCACAGACGCTTTATGTTGGTTTCTTTGATTTTTAGTTCGTCTTGGTCACGAATTGCCACCATTTTGCTGGGCTGAAGCGTTGCTTGACACTCTCTTTAAACATTGACTTGGGATAGAAAGCTTTGTCTTGTAGCTTGAATGCTAGCACTGCAGCCAAAAACTCGGGATGATGTGCCACTAACCACTCCTCTGCTGCATCTTCATGCTCCTATGTTAGGCTTTTTATGGGGTCCATACTGATGAAGCTTGATAAAACCCAAAAAAGCCCCAAGAAACCCGAAAAAACCCAGCCGAGCAGGGTTTTTCCAAAAAAAACCGGGTTTTTCCAAACCCTGGCTAGTCACGTGGCTCGATGTCACTTCACCGTTGTTGGGCAGTTGGCGCTCTCGTGGCAAATTAGAGAAACTAGATTATTCTTACCGTATGTTGGGTCGCGGTGAGTATAGCGAGTGAGTTATCCCGTAACGAAGTGTAGTTATTAATCCAAGGTAAAACACTTCAAACTTCAGAGCTGACGATTGTGAGGTGATGTACTGCTTTTTCGTTTTTACGTTAATTTTATTGGTCTGAAGAAGATGATAGGACTCGCCAGAAATGTACAATGGAATCTAAAGTTTGACTGAAGTGTTCTACTGGGGTGGTAGTCTCTACTTTGAATTTTATTATGTCTTTTAATTACCACTGTGTCCGACGGTTACCCGTTTTTCGAACTTACACGCCGTCAGCTACATTTCGATAGTTCGATATTTGCCATCCACCACCTTTGTCACAAACTCTTCCCCACTACTGGTAGGGTATCCAGACGACACTGTTGGCTGACACGAACTCATTCAAGTGTTTCAAGTTCAGAATAATCCTTACGAATATCCGGCTTTCGCACGGCAAAAATAGGCAACGAAAAACCTACTGACCCTCAGGAACACATTCCACCACACCTTAGACTACCAACACATTAAGTTTCTCAGAAATACGAGCGTTGTCATGCAACTGTGGAGGCATAGCCCACATGGCCTTCACCTGCGGTAGCAAACGCAGGCTTCAGCCAGCATCATTAATGGCATCCAAAATCCAAGCCGACGCACCAGCGACGCCCAAGCGTCATTCCGGCCAAATAATCCACCAGCTAACCATTCCTGAGCAACCAGCCAATCGGCCCGTTGTGAAACAAACCAACTGTAACGGCTGTACTGAATCCACCACAGAATAACAATTTTGCTTTTTCAACTTGGCTTTCCAGACTTCAATGGCTGTAGTAAGTCCACCAATATAACGAAAGTTAAAGTATAAAGTATAAAAAAGAAGAATCCAAGCACGGCGAAGTTCAGATGTACAAAAATAACCTTGGAGGCCATCAACTAACCTGTGGTTTTGCACAAGGACAGGTGACGTTTAAAAACACCAAGGGAGGGCGCACATCTGACATCTTCAGGTAGAGCATTCCACTCTCTGACCACCTTGACACCAAATACTTGCATAATACTTGCGCTACTAAATTAGCTCGTGATCATTTAATTATTTAAGAGATATAATAATGACTTAGTTTTCCGCTAGACCTAATCAGTAATGCCATTCGTTCGACTCATTGCCGAATAACTGTAATCGATACCATAAAACATAACAATCAGTCACTGATTTAATTGGCCATATTATGGGGTCAATTTTGTGTACACCGGAGTATCGATTAAAGGCCCAGTATTAGATGAATGATTGCTTGTTATTTAGCCTACCAATTTTGAGCATGATTATCGCTTTTATTACAATTGATTGCCCTTATGCTATCCTGATAATAATGTTTATTCTGGTCGAAAGGTCACTGGAATAGAACATCCAGTAGGAGGATCGACGACAATGTGGGACATCGGCCCAGTAAATACTGGAGGCCACGCTCAAGTGCATTTTCGAACTTGGAAGCAGACGATGTAAACAAAAAAGGTATAGCCAGAGTTCACAAAAACCACCCTTATTGGGCCTGATGAAGATAACTGCTCAGTTATCACAAATTCACAGATATGCGAGTGTCTCCAGTTTTGAAAGTGTGCATTTTAAATTCATTTTACTATAACTTCTCATACGGTTGTGGTAATACCACTATGTACACCAATATTAGTTTGTATAGTTCAACTCGCACGAATTCAAAACTATGATATTAACGCTTTAGTACAGGTATAACGAACAGCTTTTATCTTTTTAAACCACAAACTCTTTCATGGCTTATGTAGTCATCTCGCAAGAAAAAAAATTTCACTAATACATTACGTCATCTCCTATTTAATATTTTCACATTTGGCAAAACTCAACTCTTAGTAAATTAAGCTAAAGGTTTGATATTTACATAAGTGTATTGCATAACACTTTTTGACACACTAGAACTAGAATCTCAAACATGGTCAAAATTAGGCAAAACTTTGAGGGTTGGACCAAGGTCACTGTAGTAGTGTGCCACGTGTAGCCTATCTAGATGTAACATAAAGGTGATGACTGATGGTGCAATCTCGTGTGATACAAGACGTGAGCCTCGCTCTTGCTTCTCCATATGACAACGTAAGAGAGTGAAATAAATGTGTTCCATGTTAAATCGACCTTTATCTACTTCACCCCCCGACAACCCGCGACTTCACGACAACCACCACAAACATTTTGCCTCACGGTGTTTTAAGGCTCCCATAAACCCAATGGTTAACTTTGCATGGCCTTTTACTAGTCTTGGAAGTTTGTGAGTGTGCTGACGTGACGATAATTTTTGTTTACAAACATAGCAGTGGCACTACCAAATTGTCTCTCAGCTGTAACATTACACCTACCTTATCCGTTACAAGTTCCACGCCAATCATCAATCCCTTCCCTCGAACATCCCCACAAAATTCAAATTCATTACGCAGTGGTTCTAGTTTCTTCAAAAAATATGTTCCAACCTCCTTTGCCTGGTGTTGTAGGTTGTGCTCATCAATGTACTGTAACAAACAATATACTATGCAGTAAATCGCCAATAATTTTCATCATCACAACAATCACCATTTTAACACGGCCCAAAGCCTTTAAAGGTGAAAAAAGGCTCAGCAGAAAATAAGTTATGCTGCAAGTTATGGACGACAAACATTTAAAACTAAAGCTATACCGAACCTACACTTGCCAGTCAAAGCCTGCCTGATGAGGAGAAATTGGTAACTGGTCAAAATAAAGTTACAATCATAAAAACCTATATATGATCGTCTATTGTAAGTAGTGTATTGAAAAGTACAAGTGCGCCAAGTATTTTTCCTGAAAATGTTGCAGTGTGCTCGACTCGGGGACTTCCAAATGCAGTTGCACTTCCTTGTAAGTTACTTTCCTACAACAATGACTCGCTGTGAAACAACAATGCATGCTAAATTTGTAGTTTATAATATTAATCTTTAATGTTAAGGCCACTTAAATAAAGAAAATTGTTTCCCATCGTTTCACTGACTAAATCCGCACCAAGCTTTTTTTTTTCATTTCGCATTTTATTTCGTGTGCTGTTAAAGTGGCTTTTGCAGAGATGGTGGAGTTGAGCTACTTAAATATTTGCATTGGAAAAACTAGATAGATCTGCTTTCCCCCCCCCATGGTGAAAAAAAACTTTCTTGCCACAAATGATTGGCTGAGGATACACACTTATATCCAATATGAAATGTTGTGGGCTTAGGTTATACTTTTGAGTATTTAATTTACAAGTTTAGTACCCTAAGAAATTGTTTCCAACTTCTGCACACAAGAAAAAATAATAATAAAAAACCGGCAGCCCACATGATAAAAAAATATTTTTCGCCGCGGCAAAATGGCAGTTACAGAACCAATATAAAGCTTATTGAGAAATTGAAATATAAAATTACCATTCTTCTCGTTAAATAATTGTGTGGACACGTAGTAAGAAGCATTAAGAGGCAGTATTCTTTAATTTACCCAAACTAAAAAAATAATTCCCCAAAATGTACGGAAAAATAGGGTCGAAAAATAAAAAATAAAATTCGCCCGTACGGATTTCTTGAGAAAAATGCCCGAGAACCAACTTTCTTTTTTTAAGTGGCCTAATATAACGATTTATTTTCAGAAACACATGCAATAACTTTGTAATGAGGTTTCACTGTAATCACAATACTACAGGAGAAACATTTTGTGAAGAATTATTCAGCTATTTGGATTACTGATTATTGGATATTAAGATTGTATCGGTGAGGAGTTCAACAAAAACAGCATCCGTTATCGGCTGTATATGATCATTACTTGCCTATAGTAAAACCCACCCACCAATCCACTCTCGCTTAACCCGGCTGTGGTTCATACAAAGCAATTGTGAAGGGAACAAGATGGCCGTCCTGACTGGTAGGAAGCAGGCATAATGCCATCTGGTTAGGAAGCCAAGCAAAGCTTAAAAGTGGTTAAATTTGGGCAAAGAACATTAAATTAAGCGATTTAAGCTAGCATTAAAGGGAAATATTTTACAGATACGGAAATGAATCTTTTAACATTAAAACATGCACAAAATTGTTTATAACCATTAGTGTTAAGTGTTACAACAGTACAGTCTTGACAATATTGGAGCATATTTACTGAAAATAGTTCTGTGACACAGTAGATTATGAGACTAATCACTGCGCTTTCCTTTGGTCTTGTCAGGAAGGAACACTGCTGCACTAATTTTTAGTATATTTGGGAAAACTTCACATCATGTTCGAAAATGAAACAGAGTGGGTTATTGCAACAAAAGGCTGTAGCTGTACCGAACTGAACATAACATGGCCAAACAGAGGGGGTTCAGTATTTCAAAAGAAAAATACCGAACCGAACACATTTCCACTTCTAGTTGAAGAATTTTGATGCTTGAATACACCATTTTGAAGGTTTTTTCGGTAGCTTTTTGATGGCACAACCAAAAGTTCCTATCTCTAACTGTTCAGAAGTTACGAGGAAAAAAGCAAAGACACAGAATATTTTCTTTACGTTCAAACTTAGTTTCCACATCTGTTCACTTACAAGTCCATGTGAACGTAACAGCATTTGTTAAGAAACTTGTAGTTTGGTAAATATGAATGTTGTGAACTAAGTTGTTTTAAATCTTATTTTACAGATTGTTTGGTTTGATACATTTTTGTTCGGTTTGGAAGTGTTCGGCGCTCGGCTTTTGGTTTGGTTCAGTTGGGTTAAAAAAATCGTTGTTCGGTACAGCTTCAGCAACAACAATACAGGAGAAGTAACCTGCATGTAGCATTAGGTCACCAGTTTGTTTGCCAGAACACATCCGAATGACAGTACAAGTATTCTACATTCTGCCTGCATTAACATTTTAGTAGTCGTTAGTGTATACACATTCCAGGGGCGTAGCGGTATTCACTTAATCAGGCATTGAAAATCAACATAACGAAAAGTACTAATGGAAAATTTACGTCTAATACGGCTATTCCGGTTGCACAAGCCAAAGGTCCTCCACCAAATGTGTTGAATGTGGAAGCCCTAGACAGTGACTTTGCAATTTCTGGAGTTGTAACTACAGCCCCAAAAGGAAATCCATTTCCAATGCCTTTTGCCATGGTAACTGAAAAAGTTGTAAAAAAAAAGATAAAAGTTTGGCATGTGCCATTAGAAGCCATAGATTGCCAACAACACCAGACTTAAGCTGGATAGTCTATCAATTCAACTACCAATGTCGGGCAAAACATCGTGCATCTCGAAGCCCCAGTATGTATCCCCAGTTCTACCGAACCCTGTTTGCACCTGTAATCAAACAAATCACGAGTTATTAATATAATCTCAAGGCTTCACGATTTCCAAGTTAATTGCAGTTGGAAAAAAATTACTTCATCAGCTATGCATAGGCCACCATTGTTTCTAATGATTTCAAATGCACGCTTCACGAAGCCCTTTGGATACTGGACTATTCCACCATATCCCTGTAAACAAAAGAAAAACTGTCGGTCAAGATTTACTAGGACCAAATTATTTAGATGCATAGATAATAACAAAACAAACCACCTATTTCACTCTTGATAATATGTACTAGTTATACGCAATACACGCTTTTATAATTTGCAAATCTAAAAAATATAATTACAATTTTTCGGCCAAAAAATAAATCTATTTTTTCGTGAAAACAGTAAAGAGTCAATTGCAACGAGCAAGTGGAAAGTCACACTTAAAAGTCAATAAACCTTTCGTTAATAAAATGTATTTCCTATTGTTAAGCTTAAACAGGACCTTTTTTTTACATTCATCAATAAAATCAGTTACACACATTGCTGTATCAAACAAGCAGCTGTAGCGGCTACTACTTAGTCGAAGCTGGTCTTCTGTTCACTTCCGCCACTTTTTCAACGAAAATATTGAGGTGCACACCTCTATTACGCACTGCAGCAGCGATCATTATAATTTAAAAGTAGTAACCATCGCAACTGCTGGTTAAAAATGTGTTAGCTTTTGGGCCTACAGTAAAGTTCGTTTATAACGAATTTCAAGAGGGTTAGTACTTTACTTGGTTATAAAAAAAAATTGTTAAAAACGTATAACGAAATTTATGTTTTCTTAACCAATTTTTTCATTATAGGCCTATTTGAGATAAAATGCTTTAAAGTTGATGCAAACTTTTTTAAAGTAAAAACTGTACGTATTGTACAGTATTTTATTACATCAGTGAACTGTACATTCAACTGAACTCTTAGTTTACCTTCTTAAATATTCTATCATACTTTGTGTGTCCGATACGTTTACGAATGCCCGACATGTCATCCTTTTTTCTTGTCGCACACATCTTGTCACGGTCCTTTAAAAATATGCTGAGTGTACTTGCCGAAATACCGTACTTCTTGGCAATGACGGACTTCTTTAAAATGCCTGCATCAACTTCTTTGATTACATTAAATTTATACTTTCGTTTTTTCGGTTCCTTGTTTGCCATTTTTACTTGAATAATGCAGAAACAAATTCAGCGCGATAGCAATTTGGCCAGCGAACGAACGACTAACCAATCAGCGCGCGTGTTTCATCCATAGCCTTAGCGAATCAGGAGCAAGCTCTCGTTTGTAGTTCGAGCAACGCGTGTGAACCCTCCGCCCCTATGATTCACAAGAGTGGACACGACCAAGAATGACCCAGTAATATCACAAAGAGGAAGGAGGCTCATAGTACGTAGCTTCTTTAGTAGGGGAAATCCCATTTTACGTTATAACTTATATGTGAATGAAACGGACCAAATAAGACTTACAAATAACTTTGTTATACCGTTTTTCGTTGTTCAAAATTTGTTATAAACAAAATATAAAACCATAGACATAGTAGTGGACCAACCAAGATTAAAGCTTTATTTCGTTGGAAGAAAAATTCGTTGAGAGCGGGTTTGTTATAAACGAACTTTACTGTAGTTTTAGATTTTAGGTGTAATTGTCAGCTTTTAGGCCAATTTTTACTGTATGTCTAATTTCGTAAGTAGCAGCTAACTGACAACTGGGTTCAAGAGTAGGCCTATTCATTCGTGCAACAAGGTGTCGGGACTAATCTGTGTCGTTAACAAAATACTTTTTTTAATGATTGCGTGGCTTCCTGTAGTGGTTAAATGCGACGATCAAATGTTATTATCATTGAGGTGCATCGAGAAAACCTATTGGCCAAAAGGAAACAACAATGTTTTAATTTGCCACAGTTTTGAGTCAACTTGACTACCACTGAAAAAGCTTATGGACGGAAGGACAAAGTCGTTGCTACAGTCTAACCAGCCTTCGCTATACAGAAGACTAAAAATTGTTACAAATAGCAAAATTGCCAAACGATCATAAATCATTGCAACATTTCACCCGACAAAGTCTCCCAACCCCTTCCTCGTAAGATTGTATTGAAAAGTATCGTTGAATGTAAGTGTTGGGGTCCATAACACAAACACTCACCTGAATTGGCTCAACAAAAAAGGCAGCAGCACTTTTCTTGGGAAGACAAAAGTTGATAAGATCTTCTAACTGATTTGCGTACATCTCAGCTGCGTGACAAGAATCTGGCTTGCAAGCACATTTCCTGCATGTCTGTGAAAACAAAAACCAACAGCCGACTGAAAATGGTTATTATTTCGAAAAGTTATTGTACAAAAATATCTTCTAATAACGAATTGCAAAGGCATATCTATTTTGTTTTGGACTTAAACATTACAGTGCCTGAGCAGGGAACTGAACCTGCAACCTTTTTGACCAAGGACCAAAGCTCTACTGCTTAGCCATACTGACATAACCAAAGGCATCATTTGACATGTACGTGTTTATATGGCGAGACACTGGTCGACATGTTTTTTAGGTGGGACACTGGTTGACACGTTTTCAAAAATTGGAAAGTGTTTGCTTTTCCAATCACAGTTGCATACACAAACATACAATTTTTTACTTAACTGCTTCAAAAATGTTGTTTGCTTAATTAACTGTATAATTTTTTAATTAACATGCCACATGCTAGCGACTTTCGAGCCCCCCCCAAAAAAAAAAAACCGGTAAAATGTTTTTGAACGAGGGGGGGGGGGGAATTGAGGCTTAATGGCGCGTCGAACGACGATAGTTTTGAACGAGGCAATGACATTACAAATTCACATAATATCTTTTAAAGGAGGCGTTTATAAATATTTTGGAAACATTCTGGTATAGACTTGAAGGTACTGTACATCTAAGGTTTGGTAACCATGTGAACACCTCATAAAAAATCTCGTCACTAGACGGCTTTAAGGGCTTGAAAACATGCCCAAGAAACTTTTTTTTTATCCCCCCACGTCCTTAATTTTAACAAAACCCATTTAGCATTACGTTCTCAACACAGCTGACACCTTGATAAAATCACAAGCAATTTAACTTTTCATGCTGAATTCAGTTTATGTGTATTCATAATAATAAACTGAAAATACTGTACAGTTTACTTTGAAGGCCAGCAACATCGGAAGTAACATGACAATTTGGTTTTACACTCATTCTTCAAAATTTCTTGATACATTCGCACAAATAATGTAGTAGTAATGCAGTAGTAGTAATATAGTTGTAGTAATATAGTAGCAATGAGTCGAGCGAAAGAAGAGAAGAAGATAATGAAAAAGAATTAGTAGAAAAAATTCTGAAAAGTGTAAGGAATACTAGAGAAGGAGTTTATCAGATACCATGCAACGAACGTCAAGCAGCTTAAATAGGGGAAACGCGAAAAGGAGTACACACCAGGCTAAAGCAGCAATTTGCTGACGTGAAAAATCGTATGATGACCAATAGCATCCCCACCCACTGCCTCAAAACCCTACACTCTATAAATTGGGAAGCTACTCGAACACTCCTTGTATTCAATTCAAAAACCAACAAGAGAGCTGAAAGGACTCGAGTCCATTGCGATGCTTGAACACCAGCATTGCAATAATGTACTTATGAATTTGCAAGGGTCCTCGAACCCTGATATCTACTAACTTGTTAATAAAGAGGCCGAGGCGCAGCTACGCAGGAAGTGGAGTCATGGCCTTGATGAAAAGTGGGCTACGTCGGACGACAAAAACGAGCCTGATTATCCTAAGCTGTCGAAAATGTGTATGATATAGCGGACAGATATCCAAGGGGATTATTTGTGCGAATATATATCAAGAAATTTTGAAGAATGAGTGCAAAACCGAATCGTCATATTACTTCCAATAATAAACTTTTTCTCTTCTGTCGTAATTTTGTAGTGTTAAAAGTTGCTAACAGAAAAACATTACACTTCAATAGTGCAATCGTGGTGCATTGTCAGAGGAAGCAAACAGCTGCTTGCAACCTTTTAGCCCATTTCGCCTTAGAGAGGCAGATTACAATGAAGTAGGAGAGAGAAAGTGAGCAAGACTTTGTAACAGCGATCTCTATTATATCTAAAAGCAGTAACCGTCACAATTGCCAGTTAAAAATGTGTTAGCTTTTAGGCGTATTTGTCAGCGTTTAGGCCTAATTTTTACCTGCAGTTTTAAATTTTGAATTAAACATAGTGTTACGTCATGCACAACGTATATAGATAAGAGAAAGGGAAGTGACGGGAGAAACGCAATGTAGAGATGGAGTCATAAAATAGATGATGAAGCCAGGAACGACTCGTAGCAATTTGACGTTGCCATGGTAAAGTGATTTTAGACCTAAAATCTTACGTGCCATCTTTATTTCAACTGATTCTATTAAACAATAATGCATGTAACGTAAATAAAGCTTGTCAATTATTGAATTTTCAGCTTATGCAGCTTCGAAGCAGAAACATTATACAGCTTTTTTGCCATTGTCACCATCTTGAGAGAACACAAACACAAAACTTACCTGTACAGGAGAATCTCTGCAGTTGGATCCACCCCACACTCCACGGAACGGATCAGCATTCATTGTCTGTAGAGAAAGAAAATAAGTACCTATGTTGCAATCATTCTCCATTAATGTAACTAACGAATGAAAATATATATGAAAATATAATAATTACGGAATGAACTCCAAAACTATTTGGAAAATTCGGGAATTTGAAGCTTCCCAAAGCTGTTATTCCTTGAACATAAGCAGCAGCTCCGTGGTACGCATTCCTGTATTTCAATAAAACAAACCAAAAAACCAGGAAAATAATTTACATACACGACACTATGGCATGGCTTATCAGTGTGTGAATCTTGCTAAAATTCTGAATTATAGGTGCGCTCCAAGAGGGTTCCAAAAATGAAAAGTGAGAGATGGATGTTTTTTTTCTGCATCACGCTTATGTTAAACATCTTAAAAATTATATATTTAAAATTAAACAAGTGGCTGCAGCGACTACCTAGTCGCAACAGGTCTTCTGTACAGTTCCACCACGTCGAATGTTGAGGCGCACACCTATCATGCACTGCAACAGCGATCTCTATTATATCTAAAAGCAGTAACCGTCAGAATTGCCGGTTAAAAATGAGTTAGCTTTGAGGCGTATTTGTCAGCGTTTAGGCCTAATTTTTACCTCCAGTTTTAATTTTTGAATTAAACATAGTGTTACGTCATGGACAACATATATAGATCAGTGGAAGGGAAGTGACGGGAGAAACGCAATGTAGAGATGGAGTCATAAAATAATTGATGAAGCCAGCAGCGACTCGTAGCAACTTGACGTTGCCATGGTAAACTGATTTTAGGCCTAATATTTAGTTTTTAGGCATAATTTGTTTAACTGCGGTTTTAATTTCGTTAAGCAGCAGATAGGCCTAATGGAGAATTTGGTTCGACAGCAAGCTATTCATTCATGCAATAATGCGACGAGACTTGTGTTTAAGGCTGCGCGTTATACTTACGATTTCATTTCGACGACAAATGTTATTATTTCATTTAGGTACATTGAGGAAGCCTATCAGCTACAAGGAAGCAACAATGTTTTAGTTTGCCATGTTTTTAATTAACTTTTGATACTGAATCTAATGTTGTAAACCGTGGTCGTCTCTATCTGGTACCGTTCCAAAGTTGGAAAAAGCTACGGACAAAGTCGTTGCAAGTCTTCTCAGCCAGTACGTCTGTACAGAAGACAAAAAATGATGCTGAGGCATTAAGTTTCCAGTAACTTATCTGTCCCCAGGGTTCCTCTAAGTTCACACACAAAAAATTCAAGCCCTTCAGTTTTCAATAATTACAATTTTTTTCAAGAACCTTTTTAATCAACAAACTTTTTTAAAAGGCCCCTAGGAAAACATCGTTCGTTACCTTACTGTGAAAGTTCTCGTCACTATTAGAGTCATAATTACTGGAATTATGTAGAAAATGTCCGCTCATTTTCACAACGAGGACACCCTTCAATGTCCAGCTAATTCCAGTAATTATGACTCTAATAAAAGGCCACTCAGCTTTAAACAGGATCATAGTCTTACAGTACTGGGAAAGAGCCAGTAACATCTCACTAAACACTAAAAATGTTTTTGTTTTAATTATGCATGGAAAAAAGCTGGAGACAAACAAAATATTTTTTTCGTGTTGTAGTGCTATAGGTTAGAATAGGTTAGATTACAGTGGACTACGCTTCGTCAAACTCCGTCAAAGTTTTAAGTCATAGAATCTTGTTACTTTTGCTGCAAATTTTCGATTAATGGTACAAATATCTTCTTCAGCCAGTCAAAAGACTTGCACAAACGTCCACCACCTTTTATTGCTGCTCCTTAAACTTCCACAACATTTGAATCTCAAATTCAGATGTTGTGGAAATGTAAGGCACAATGACGAGAGAAGGTGGATTTTTTGTGCAAGTCTTTTGACTTGGCCAGAAGAGGATTATTCGTAGCAATAATCGAAAATTCGAAGCCAAAGTAAAATGACCGAAGTAACGGTTTTTTCATAGATTAGGTCAGTTGCGTTGGCTTGAATTTCACCAAGCAGAGTAAAGAGTTCCAAGAAACGTTTTTTCCCTTCAGCGTTTTTCCATGTAGCCTAGTAAACAAAATCAAACAAAAACCTTTAAGGACGCAGTTAAAAATTTCAAGGAATTCAAGACTTAACATTTTTGTCCCTAATCTTTTTTTTCCCGATGTTGGCCGACCCAACAGTTCTTTTTAACGTAGCCTGTGCGTCTTCCACGGCGAACTCGCTTCTGTCCTGAATTTTATTTTTTTTTTTTATCTAAAACTACCTGACAACTCCGGGCAAGCGCTAACCATCGGAGCGATCAGTCGCAAAGTTCACGCACGCTTTCTCCGTGACCGCGACTCTAGGACAGCACCTAGGTTATTTTGATATGCCTGAAATTATATTAAAATCTCTTTTAAAAAATAGAAAGTGGAGCAGATTTACACAAAAATTCCGATCCCTCTTTGTAGCAGGAAAGTAAAAAAAAAAACATTTATTAGGAAAAATCCGACCTGCTTATCCAACATTTTTCATGACGTCACCGGAAGCAAGTTAGGCCTTACACACCAGTATTGGGCCTCACTCGACATGAGAAAAGATTTATTTAACAGTGCCGAGTCCTCACCAAAACTGGTAATATTTCCCTTTGTAGTTTTTTATCATTAACAGAAATCAAGGCATACTTATAGTCTCCGCCAAAAAAGAAGTCCAACGCGTTTCAAAACAGGGGTATGCATTGTGCATGCCGGCTGCGTCGTTTACCTTGCAGATATCCGCAATGGCTAAGCAGCCAACGTGTGCTCATATACTAAAGCCGCTACGGCCATAATTTGGGCTAATCATGCACATCGAGCAAAAAGCTTGAAATTTGACATGCAAGTAATTCTTAGTAATACAAATAGAAATAGATTCTCCGTGACTCGTGAAATACTGAAAAACGTTCCAAATAACACCCCTAGCTTGACTGTGGAGAGTTTACTCTTTCTTGTTGACACGAAGTTGATCGGAAAGCGACGCCATTTTTGTTGGTCTAATAGCGTTGCCACGACGACGCAGTTAGAGAGTATAGAGGCAAGGCGCACTTTTTTCCATGAAAGATTAGTAGTCATAAAATGACCATATAAGGAAAGTCTTCTTTCCTGGCGGATAGTATAGTAATTTCCTCATTCACTAACCTTAAATTGATAATATCCCAGTTTCCAGTAGTCACCCTAGCCATCATCATGGCAAGATCATTCGCCTCTGATCCACTGTTAGTTAAATACACAACCTTGCAAATGAAAAGAGAGAACTTTTAACACCTGCACAAGCATTAGAATAATCAACATGTAATTCACAATAAGAAGCCGAAGGCTTGTGAAAATAAGCGCAGTGTTGGTTTTTTTCCTTTTTCTGTCCCAAGCAATGTTTGTAGAAACGTTAAAGTTCCAATAAAGATTAATCACTAAGGTTGCACCGATGTCGATACTAGGTATCACCGGTATCTGCAACTTTTGCATAAATATCGAAAACTCTGGAACCGTTCGAGCTAACCATTCGAGCTAACGACATATGGCTTGCGGCGTTTTGTCAGAAAATGTCTGAATATTTTCCTAGCTATGTTTAAACTGCTGGTTACTCTTTAAAGATTTTTGTATTATAATAATTATAGGGCTTTTGCAGAAAACTATGCCGTTGACAAAAAAATTGGGGACATAAAAATGTTGGACAATGATACAGGTATTGACAAAATTTTAAAAATCCGATCAGTATCGGCGCAGCCTTACTAATCACCCCTTGATGTAAGTAATTCCTCATACTGTTAGTTTTCAAATTTAGCTGCACAATTACAAAGAGAATCAAAACAGCGTTTGAACTACCCCAAGTAAGACACAGCATTAAGTGCTGGGGTGACAAAAAGATGCTTTCATAATCACCAATTTAATTCATCCAAACTCACTACCATAGTGTTGGTAACTACAATCTGAACTCAACAAACTCTATGAAGCATTCCAGACAGCGGCAGTGACGTCACCTCTCAACCTGAACGACAGATTTTCAAGGGCTTGTGGAAGTCAGAACCTACGACAGTCCGAAGAGGCGATTGATTTTTGAGCACGCACAAAGTAAGAGCTTATCGAATTACTACGAATGGATCCAACAGGAACGCCGAAAGGCGACGTCATACTTGCACTCAACAGGCACTTTTGAAACCTTCTGGTGAGGCTCACATTTTGCTATGTACTGGAGGTACCAATCCATCACCAGCAGCGGCAAGTTTGGACGGAGCACATTTATGGTTTTGGAAACGCTTCCAGGTATTGGCACTGCAGGTTGTGCTTTTAAGACAACCTTTAGGAAGAGTGCATCAAAAATATCATCTTTGGCATATCGATCCCCCAACAGAAAATTACAGTCAACATGTTGGAACTTGTAGTCTCACATGCAAAGAGTTTTGATGTTTTTGTAGGCCCGTCACTTGACCATTCATATAATCAATTAGCAGATATTGAGTGTATACTGATCACTTTTTTCTTCTTCCAAACAAATACCGAGTCAAGCAGTATAAAATGGTCGGTATACTAAATGAACTTAGTTGACCGATGACTGATACTGACTTTATCGAACTCATCGCGACAGAATCTTGCAAACCGATAGTCTGTAACTTCGAATCTCTAATAATTTGGAATTTTTAAACTATAGTGACTTCAATCATACATTAATTGTTCCGAAGCGTCCAAACACAGCACAACTGAAGCAGCTGTGGGAAGATTGGTTTGCCTAAGACTCTTTCTACATGCATAACAACAGGTAATTTTTTATTTTGATTGGCTACCAATTTACTGACCAGGTTCTAAATGACAGATGTCCTTTCGGCAAGACTGGTGAGGTATAGCCCTAACTGATTTACTAAACTATTGTTTAACCCTTCACCCCACGTTTCGTCACAAATATGGCATTTAAAGTACCTTATATATGTGTCAGTAGCAAGACTCAAACCCATACCTTGGCGGTGCTGTATTCCTTCTTATCATGTAGCCAGGGACATACTTAGCCGAAAGCTGTTTTCATCTTTGGATTTAAGTTACCTTTATCATCATTCTAACTTATGTCAAGCCAAACTTTCACATGCGGTTCAACTATACCTTTAGATTCCCAGGAAACTTGCTTGCTAGTTTTTCAGCATATTCATGCAGCTTAGGGTGAATATAAATGTTAGTAGTGTGCCATAAAATATCAGCTTGGTCTTGAAGTGCCTTAGTCACTTTTCTAAAGATTTAAAATAAAAAAGAAAACACACCAAACAGTTAATGTTACACACACTGTATGAAATTAGCGAACACATTCGCAAATTATAACTGCATATGCTCTTCAACACTAGAACTCTGCATTAAAAAGAATGTTACCTTTGAGTTACCGTGCGTGTTACGAAACACCTGCGTTAAAGGAAAATTACAAGGTGGGCTCGTAAAAAGAACATTTTGCTGGCCCTCAGCCCGGCCGGCTAAAAATGGTTTCTTTTTGCCTAAAACATACTTAACCTGTTAATTTTGCATTATATTGTCCCCAATGTGATGTTTCCCTGGAGATTTCTTAGTTGTGCAACCGCCTGATTGAATGCCCGCCTGCGCGGCGCAGCCCTCCTCATAATAGCGAGAGCGGGGACGCTCTTGTCATTTATTTTCCTCTCAATCTGTTAGGCGGTGACTCGAGAGGGGAGGCAGGGCGGGATAAGGTTAAGTATGTTTCAGGCAAAAAGAAACCACTTTTAGCCGGCCGGGCTGAGAACCGGCAAAATGTTCTTACTTATTTGCCAAAACATCTTAACCTGTTAATATAGCAATAACAGTAGACCTCGTCAAAGACAGGTGGCGGGCATCATCTTGACGGGCGCCCTGGGATGCAAGCAGGCTGTCCACCAGAAAATTTTGAAAAAAATTTCGCACTTTTATCAGAACCTTGATGAGACAGGTATTTGGTCTTCTTTGATTTGGAATAGTGGTCGTAAAGGGACCGGTGTTCTTGTTTACATCAGTGGTTGGTTAGCTGCCGACATGGATGGCTTGCTTCTGCTTCGTTCTGAGTGCTTAAGGGGGATTGACCACAGTTGAAGCTGTAACGTGTGGACCCAGCCGGTGTAGTCTTTTCCTTTTACTTGACATGTCCCCAAGGAAGTGGGAAGTCATAGTTGTTGATTGTTGACAAGGTGAATACTTTGCTTGCGTTGTGGTGGGCCCCACGATGTGGAGATTGATCAGACTTGAGTGTCGTTAGGTTTGTGTACTTGCACGTGCTATGTTTGATGTAGGCTGCTTCGATAGACTTTTTAATCCAGCGGGATACCATTGCAGTGGAGGTGTTCCCCGAATTGTGAGTTGGTGGGTGAGAAGAGTAGTTTTCTTCCTTTTCAAATGTTGATGTGGTGAGACCGTGCCAAGTGGAAGTGTAGTGCACAGATCGGGCTTCCTTGACTTCCGGTTCGTTTCCTATGATGATGGAAAGGGCAGGAAGGTTAAACAGTGTCCGGGATTCTGTTCAACTTGAAGATTAGTTGTTTTCGTCGAGTGGCTCTTTGTGTCCCGTGAAGAGCACCTTCCCTGGTTTTAGTTGTGGGCTGCAGGCTTGCAATGATTCGTGTGGGTCGTAACTAAGGAGTTCGAGGTCGTGGACAGGTCTTCATCGGGGAAGAGTTATTTTGTTGCTGGTTGCTTTAGTTCGCAAGTCAGATTGGAGCCGGAATCGGTAGTTTTCCTGAAGGGGGCTTTGAATCGAGCATTGTGTTGTGTATTCAAACGTGGGTTTATGCCACAAATGAGACAAGAAGTCGATTTGACACTAATTGTGTTTACTCGAGGTGGAGTTGACCTAGGGACGAGATGAGATGGAAGGGATGAGAACAATGTCTACGGAAGCTCTGAGGCTTAATAGCGCATTGACAACTTGGTCATTAGCGCCATGCAGCGGGCAGGTCTAGGAAGTACGTCAGGGAAGACTTGACGATTACCGTATCCCAGGCGAAGGGTTCGGCAGATATCTAGGAGCGAGAAGAGAAACCGGGCGTTTGGGAGGCCGTAAGTTGTGGGGAGGCGTTGAATCGTTCCAATAGTAGTGGACCGATCCTGGGAGTCAACGGGAAGGGACCAACGGTGAAAGGTGAAGGGCTGAAAGCCGAAGGTATCTTCGGCCTTGGCGGCGATGAATGGGCCGTAAGGAGTGGTCGGAACGGATGATGAAAGCCCGAAGGGGGGCGGTGCTCACGATGTAAGTGGGATGATTCCAGGAGGCAATGGGAGGCATCCTTCCGTTTTCCACTATTGAAGGATGAAAGGATGAAAGCCGCAGTCAGTTATGGCGGTGAGTTGAGAACATGGAGCGGCTTGGTAGGTTGATGCAAACCCGAAGGGGGATGTGTAAATGGGCATTCGTGATGTAGGTGAGTGAAACTCGGGACACACGGGAAGGGGATCATGGTATTGCCATTTTCTTCGGATGGAAGGTGAAAGGGCCGGGAAGGCCAACGAAGGGCCGAAGGGACGGTGGCGTGCGTCAGTGACGTTGGTGAGTCGATTCCGGGAGACAACTGGAAGGGAGCCACGGTGTTTACGTTCAGTGCCAGCGGGTGGTCGGAACCAGTGATGGCAAGCCGGTAGTTTTTCTTCGCTGCACCGTAAGAGTCTGTTGCGTAGCAGAGATCTTCCGCATGGGGCCGAAAAGTCGGGAGCGGAAGGGGTCCATTGACCAGGTTGAAGCGTGGACTCGTCTTGGAAGGCTGAAGGGGCACGGACGTCAGCAGCAAGGTCGAGTGCAGAGACCCAGCGGTCGCCGAGGACGAAGGCACGAGCCGGAGCATGAGAGTGAGCAGCGATTGAAGCGGAGCTTTCGACGGCGGCTATCTTTGAAGAATCAAATTTTAACGTATGAAGGGAACGAGAGCCACGATGCTTTTATTCACTAGGGATGAAACGAAGAGCGGCTGCGAAGAAGACGAAGGCCCGAAGGGGCGAGCAGCGGCAAGATTTCGTGACAAAGGTTGATCGAATTCGAGGTCAGCGGAAGGGGAGCCAAGGCGTTTTGATTGCCGAACAAGGTTGGTGATGCAGCTGGTTTCCCATGCGAAGGGAAGAACCGAAGGCCTCCGGAAGATGAAAGATCGAGGAGATGGGAGACAGCAACGACTGGCCGAAAAGCAGATGGAAGCCGAAGGGCGGAAGGTTCCGGGCCAAGGCGGTGGGGGAGCGGTTTCGTGAGTTGACGTGAAGGGAGCCACGATGTTCTTGGACGAAGGGTGCAGAGCCCGCAGAACGAGCGGTCGCCAATGGCGGTGGTTTGAGACAAAGAGATGGCTGCCTTTAGCAGCCCCCATTCCTATGGGGAGAAACGCGTATGCGCATGAGTGGTCAGGACACTGAGGCGCCAATTCGAGTTTCAAGCCAACAGCAGCTTCGTTGAGGCTTTAATGATAGTTGACAGGTCTTTACCCAGTGAAAAATGATGATTAGCCATGGAAGAGATGAACATCAGTGTGGACGGCCATGGTAGTCTTAATTTTACTTGACACTTTCGAGTCCAGCCACGGTCGGGGCAAGTAGCTTGGAGGTGGAACGGGTACAATCTTGACTTTTCACTCCAACATGGGATTTAGCTCTGAATGAGATGAGCCTCGGTGTGGATTGCAGTAGTTGTCTTGATTTCCACTCGAGATCTGGGGTCAGCCACAGTCGAGACAAGCAGTAAGTGATGCAGATGGCTTCAGACCAGACGCCGAGAATCGTGCAACAACACTTGTAACTTGCCCTTTACTTCCTAAAATTTTCGTCCCATTTCCTCAAATCTCGAATTTACCTATTTTTTTACCTTTTTGGGTAGGAGGGAATCCATTGTTTCATAGTAAATATTATTTGATAACTTCAGTCAATTTATTCAAAGGAAATTTTCGGCTTTTCAGAACACAAACGATCTACAACCTTGGAAACTTTATAAAATTTTAGTAGTTCTTGGCGATCTTTTTTGTATTTTTTGTTTTATTCTATTAGTTGTCTTTAGGGTTTCTTAACTTTCTCGCCACCACGATTTCCTCAATTTTTCCTCTATCCTCAGTAACCAGGTTACAAGGTTACGTAATATTCTCGAACCCCGCTTCAGACTTGATTCTTCCCTCAAAACGTGGGTTTTAGCCACGAATGAGACGAGCAACAATGTGAGTAGCAACTGTTGTCCTTTTTCTTTTCACTCGAGACGTGGGGTCAACCACGGACAAGACAAGCAGCAAGTGATGCTGATGGCTTCTGACTTGATTCTTCCCTCAAAACGTGGGTTTTAGCCACGAATGATACAGCATCAATGTAAGCAGCAACTGTTGTCTTGATTTTCACACGAGACGTGGGGTCAGCCACGGGCGAGGCGAGCAGCAAGCGATGTAGATGGCTTCTGGCTTGATTCTTTCCTCAAAACGTGGGTTTTAATCACAAATGAGGCAGGCATCAGTGTGGACAGCAACTGTTGACTTGATTTTCGTTCGAAACGTGGGGTCAGCCACGGTCGAACCAAGCAGCAAGAGATGTAGACAACTTCCGTCTTGACTCTTCACTCAAAACATGGGTTTTTATCCACAAATGAGACGAGCAGCAGTGTGGGCAGCAACTGGTGACTTGATTTTCACTCGAGACGTGAGGTCAGTCAAGGACAAGACAAGGCGCAAGAAATGCAGATGGCTTTTAACTTGACTCTTCACTCAAAAACGTGGGTTTTTGCCACGAATAAGGCGTGCAGCAGTGTGGACAGCACCTGTTGTCTTGAATTTCACTCGAGACGAGGGGTAGCGGAAGGGGTCAGGAGTCATTCTTCACTCAAAACGTGGTTTAGTCACGCATGAGACGAGCGTCCAGGTTGTCAGCTGCAGTCGAGACAACCTGTCCGAGACAAGTTGGCTCAGATGAAAATTGTGAGAATCTGCATTCATGGAAAGAATTCGAGTAACACAAGATGAGAAAATCAGCCTTGATTCTTGACTTACTGGCTAGAAATCTTGATAGAAATGACATCGTTTGACCAAAGCTAGTGTGGCAGCAAATTCAATCGTTGACGGAATCAATCGAAACCGAAACGTTTGTTGGTCGGGTAGTCCGCAACAATTTTCATACGGGAATCTGGTGCAGGTGAACGACCAAAGGGCATAAGCCCCATTGTGGCGTTGACGGCAGGAAGGGCGGAGGCCGATATGGCGGCGGCTTGAAGTAAACGCACAATGTCTGCATGGGGGCGTAGGCCTGGAGCGTGTTCCTTTCCGAAAGCCAAAGAGATGTCGCAGTCGTGGGTACGGCCGGCCGGAACGGCGATGAGCGTCGGAGAAGGCTGTCATTACCAGCTTGGATACGGACTTCGGCAGTTGCTGGTTAGGCGGGGCCATTCGGCAACTCGTAGACTGCGACGGGAGTCTTCGGAACAAGGGAAACGAAGGCGGGAAACAGAGCGACGTGGGGACGTAAGCGACACGTTCGCTGGAGGAAAATGAATGAAAAGAGCGGCCCCCGCTCTCACTTTTATAAGGAGGGCTGCGCCACGCAGGCGCAGTAGGGCATGCAAGCAGGTGGTTGCACAACTAAGAAATCTCCAGGGAAACATCACATTGGGGACAATGTAATGCTAAATTAACAGGTTAAGATGTTTTGGCAAATAAGAAAATGTATTTTAGTGCAATATTGTGACTACACCAAACCAAATTTACAAGGTGGGCCAATAAAAAATGTTTTTTACGTGCAATATTGCGACTACACCAACCCTTCCGAATGTCAATCCAGTAGCAGTTGCCACTTGGCCAGTAGACCTTACAAAGCACACGCCATTTCACAATTTTTACTCGCCACATACCAAATACGTCTTGTATGATGAAAGGTTTCTCTAATTTATGCATTAAGAAAATTGTGCATTTTCTTAAACTCCAGTATTAATGCAGAAAATCCAGTTATATAGCCCTTATAAATCTGAGCATAACGCCGCAAACCGTTCGTCTCTAACTTATAGGGTTCCAGAGATACCCCTTTTTTAGTGGCATGCTCTGTAGCTAGTCGCCGATTTGGCGAGTAAGGCTAAATTCCAAGTCGCCAACTATTGATTTCCACTCGCCAAATGGTGAGTGGCGACCGACATTGGGAAGGGTTGGACTACACCAAACCATATCTGTGTTTTCCCCCGCAAAATTTGCTAGGATCTAAGTTTACAGAAGTGCCCTTTGGATCCAAAAAAGGTGGCACCTATTTTTACTTTTTTTAAAACAAAAGTTGGACCAAAAAAATGTCATGTCTTCCATTTTTATGTGCAACCAATCCTATGTTTGGACGAAGGGCATCAAACAAAGAATGCATCAGGATAATGCGACACATGAATTAGTCTCACAAAAGGCAACCACCACCACAAACCAAATCCGCCATTAGGACATGGGAAGGGTTTTTCTTGATTAAACAAGTTATATCTGTTGTAGTGACCGCCATACACACGTCGTCACAACCTTTACATAAGAACGGCTTTTTGTTAGGGATAGAAACACTTTTTGGTGGGGTGGTGATTTTGCGAGGAACTGGGGCACGTACATACAGTAATTAAGTCCTACAAAAACAGAATAAAACTGACTTGTTGCAGTGTCCAACATGTAACGTGCAGATTCCGCCAAACATGTCTAGGTAGCGTCTTCCTGTCTCATCAAAAGCATACTGCATGTGACCTTGAGTTATCATCAGAGGTTTGTTAGCATAAATTGATACAATTCCGGGAGAAATATGGTCTTTGCGAACTTGTAGAGCTTTTTGGTATGTTATCCCCTGCAGATTAAAATTAGAGTTAAAATATTTGAGTAATCACAAACTTGAGAAAAGTACTTCTGGTCAATGACAGAACCTACCTTGTACGGTTCAGGCTGAAAATCACATGGCGGTAATTTAGGTCCTGTAGATTTCCATCTTCTACACTTTCCTGCATCAAAACCAATACTGCGCTTAAGTATGACAAGTAAACAGCAACAGAGCTGTGAGCTAGATAAAACTACATACAGATGTGTGCCTAGCCAATGTACCCAGATCATTTTTACGGAGTTTCTAATTTATTTGTTGAGCTTTGCATCATTTTCAGAGTGTACATCCTTTACATGATGCAATGGAAAGTGCTCGCACTAATTACATTTTTTACACCTATACACTCTCACTCTTCCAGAAAATCAAACTTGAGTTGGCATTTGCCAACTGATTCGGACAATCCACCCATCCAATCCCATCTTACATTTGGCTTTCCCCTAAGCCAGCATGTTAATTCAGCAGTAGGGTAGAGAGGAAATAGGCCAGTAGACCGTAGCCCACAAAATTTTAGACCACAGTAAAATTTAAGACTACACATAAAAGAGCCCTCTGCTCCTTCCAATTGGGACCAGTTTTTAGATTGAATTCACAACAGCTCCTGCAAAACAAACAAACTGACCGCTGTACCCACTGGCCACCACTGTCTCCAAACGGCAAACCCAAATGTTTGCTGGTACAGTAAAACCTCGTTAACTCAAACTCACTGAAGTCAAACTATCGGTTAAGGCAAACAATTTTGTGCTATTTGGTTGGCCCAATACAAAATTACCTTCGTTATCTCAAACAAATATCGGTTAACTCAAACTCCAGATGGTAATTTTACTTCTTGATACCATGCATTCTGTGTCGCTTCTGTATCCGACAAAGTATTTCTGCTGTTTTTACTGAGGATTTACTAGAACATTAATAGTACATTTCACATATTAAACCAATCTGCACTCAACAAACATTGGATGCAAAGATGTACTTGGTATTTCCCATGCTAACTGCCTGTCTTATGATTTTAAGCATTTCCGTTTAACTCAAACTGCATTGCCAGTCTCGCTGGAGTTCGAGTTAAAGAGGTTTTACTGTAATAATTTTAAATTATATTAATAGAAGTTAAGCATTTAGCCTAGTTAATGACCACAAATAATGAATAATATTGTAGTAGTTTGCCAATATCAAAGACGGGTATCTGGCTATCCCTTTATGCTCATCATGACAAATTTAGTGGCCAAAGTGGCGACTGGTGCCAAGTTTTTAGTCGCCGACTGTATCCGCCTGCTGGCTAGTGGTCGAGGTCAATTTTCCTTATATGAGGGGGATCCCTGCTAACAGCCAAAAGGAGCACCAAAACCATGGATGTACATAGTTATCCTTTGTATTCTTAAAAACAGTCAGGTCATGTAGTCAAAGGTTGAATACATTCATTTAAATTTACAAATACTTGGATTACTTTTTGCCTTCGCTAGAGTAGCAGCAGCTTAGTAGTACAGGCAGTAGCATGTTAATACTCAACACGATAGCACCGCATGCTTTAATCCTACATTTGCAATTATTATTTTTTATTATTTGCACTAGTGAGTACTGACCAGGCCTAATAAATCCTAAAATATCTACGTAAGCCAGCAAAGCACAGCCATGTACATAGTATTCACGCCTCCAAACTTAAGAAGACACGAAACCGAATCGAGTTTCCGACCTATGTACATAATTATATCGGACAAAATTTAGTTGGCGTTTATATTAGCTAGTAGCCTAGTCCATCCGTTGCCTAGTAATGTGCAGAAGCGTCAGCTAAAGCTTTCCACAATAAAACTTCCATCGTTAGAAACTAAGGTGCAAATGGCAAAACAAATTTGGCGTCATGCATTGTGGATGGGCAACCCTCTCCAATGTCGGTCGCCACTCGCCATTTGGCGACTACAAATCAACAATTGGCGACTTGGAATTTAACCTTACTCGCCTAACGGCGACTAGCAATCGAGAATGCTACTCAAAGAGCGATATCTCGAGAACCGTTTAAGTTAGAGACTAACGGTTTGCGGCGTTACATTCAAATTTATAAGGGCTATACAACAGCTTTTTATGCATTAATACTAGTGTTGAAGAAAATTGTACAATTTCATAAATGCATAAATGGAGAAACCATGCATCATACAAAAAATGTATTTGGCGTGTGGCAAGTAGAAATTATGAAATGGCGAGTGCTTTCTAAGGTCTACTGGCCAATGGCGACTGCTACTGGATTGACATTCGAGAGAGTTGTGGATGGGTGTACGTGACACCTTAAGTATAGGCAAAATTGAAAATTGATTAACTGTCGTTTGCCGATACTGTAGTCCCTTTTTTTTGTATTTGCCTGATATGCAAAAAACTTGCTTCCCAGAAGCCAATGTGCACTAAGAGTGTACACATTGGCTTCCTATTGGAGAGATTACAGCGTGCCCCCAGACATCCTAGCTGACCGTGTCATGCCCCGTTGCAAATATTTCAAGCAGTTGCCAAAATCTGGACGTTAGAACGCAAAACGGAAGTCTTTTCTCCTACCTCAGTGTTGCAATATTTTGGGTACTGTAGTCTCATTAACACAGGCCAATAAGTGGGGTTCCATCACGCCCCCCCCCCCCCACCATCCCCAAATACACAAATGATCCGAAACTTGAGGCCAAAAGAGTCCTCAAGATCGCCAATTTAAGACCAAAACTTCCAAAAGTGACCTTAAAGTAAAGCTAAACCCTCCCATCTTAAATTTCAGTATCGTTAATTAAGACTCTTAAAATTAAAACATGTGAGAGGTACGAAAACCGCTCAGGCTTTCTAGTAATTACCTAATAATGCGTACGTAATTACTAATGTGTACATTATTATGTAATGTGTACGTAATTACGTAATAATGAATGTATTATAATCTTCATTCTACTGGACAAATTCTTCGTTCGTGCGGTCAACACATCCAAGTCTTGTTCGTGTGACATCACACTTCATCACCCGTTGGCGCATGCGTCCAACAAGTTCAGGCAAGATCGCACTCGGCTCTCATATTCCTCGCCACTACTGCGAGCAAAGAACAGCAGCACAGATTCTTTTCAAATGAAGCGCAGGCCCCCTAAACTGCTTTCCCTCCCCACGAGCAACTAGTGTTCATGGTCCAATCGCTTATGTGCCCAACATTTCGCATTGAGTAAATTACCACCGAGCTGAACGAACTCTCACGAGTCTTTGTAGCATAAATAGTCATGGTAGCGTACGTTTTTGAATACTTTAATTTAATAAATTATTATTATTATTATTTATTTCAAAATTCGGCCCACGTGTTTTTTTGGACCACAGCACCTTTGCTAAGTACAAAAAGTACCGAGTTACAGATTACACAAAAGGACGAGGGAAATGAATTATGACACAGCAAAAACTACAAGCAATCACCGTACAGTACTGCATGCCACGTACTGAAGGTGTACTCCTTGCACAGTGAAAATCTGGTCGGCGAAAATGACGCCGAAATTGAGTTTTTGTTCATGCTGCAGCCCTGCTATGGTCAGAGCGGTCTGGTCTCGCAGCCGCAATGTTAGAAGCAAAACCCGGCGCGTACTCGGTAGTATGCTATGATGACGTCATTCCCCCAAGGTCCAAGGTGATGAAGTGTGACGTCAGTACCATGCGTTTGCTGTCTCGCGCCGCGGAAACATCAAACTTTAGATTCGAAATTACCTACTGCGTAATTAATACGGATGTTGGAAACTTCGCGCAACTTGCATCTTGTTTTTTTTCGTACTTAACAATAGTGAAATTTAAGATGGAAGGGTGTAGCTTTCCTTTAAGAAGGCCCTTAATTTGAGGACGAAAGTGTCTCAAGATTCCTGAATCAAGGAAAAGGAAATTAAACGAACAATTTGCTGCTTTGAAATGTGGCAGCTCTTCCTTGAGTAAAAGCTTTCACATATATTCATCTTTCGAATTTCAACCTTCTACAGGGACATAGCAGCTTCGTAACCACTAAACAAAGGTCCAAATTGACTTACGAATGCCCCCCGCCCCCAACAGAAACTGCTGGCTAGGCACATGAATCGCTTACATGCCGGAACACTCATGCCAGCCTGCATGAGTGTTCCGGCATGTACGCGATTCGTGTGCCTAGCCCCTGTGGCTATTATAAGGACCCTGGAACACAATTATGAATCTGTCCAGTTCTGACAACACCCCTTTAACAATTACTGGTTACAAAATACAGTAACCAGATAATGCATTTAATTTTAAAAACAAAATTCAATTAACTTAACGGGGCATGGCAGGATTGGTGGTTCTGCCACTTAAAAACTACAGTTCCTTTTGTTCGTTAGAAAGCAATATACTTATCCAAAAATCTAAACAAAAAGATAATTAAAGAGAAAGTAAATGAAACGAAATGATCTGAATCACAATTTGACGTGACTGCAATATGTACAAAATACATACAGCAGTAAAAATTTAGCAAGGTAATTTGACAACCAGTAGCCTGCAAACAGCTACCAATCTAAAACTTGGACGAAAAAGTTTTTTCGTCAAGTTTAATAAACACTGTACTGTAAACACTACCACTTTTTAAAAGACTCGAATCATACAATTAACGTCCGAGTGTGTGCAGCAATTGATATGTAAGCATCTAACCTTTAAAGTTGAAGAAAATACTTCTAGCTAAAACGGGCTGAAATGCCATGTTCCTATGTAGTACGCTTATGATTTGATCTCGAACACACTTTAAAACGTTATCAACACAACGCTTCACTTATCCCATGGCAAAAGCCAAACGGACAGATTCGTTATCAAAGATTGAAGAACCACTACGAAACAACAACGACGAAAGTCTTGTTCTTTTTTTCTTTTAAATTTTGTTTCAACTGCTCTCAAGCGTAGCCAACGTTATATGTTCATAATAGTTGGCACTGTCTCAAGTCAGTTGAACCCTAGTTGAACCTCATCATAATAGTAACGTTACCATTCTACAATAACCCTCTTACAACAATGAAATTGTTGACCCTTTTGATCCAACAATGCATCCTAAGGGGGTTGCGTATAACTTTAATTATTAAAAAAAAATACTGAAAACTAACGTTTAGCCCGGAGAGGTTTTACTGTACGGGGGTGATTCGATCATTCTAATCATTCTAATCTTCATCGTATCCTTGACAGGGACCTTGACGAGGACCTTGAGTCTCATTATAGTAGTGTCATCATAAGAAGCAGGGTGCCGTATCCTTTGGTCATCAGACGCAGAAAGCACTCTGTAAACAAAAGCTTCACTGGTTTCTACTGTTTGCTAAAAAACGAAACGATATACACGTAATAGCAAAATTCCATACGCTCCTGGTAATAGTTATTGGGGGCTAACATGACCAGCGGATTGTCACTCGCCCCAAAATATGTAATCAATTTACGGATGCCATCACCATTAATGGGGTGCTAAGTAGCAAGGTCTGATCGTTATGTTCGTAACTAATTATTTGTTGCTACCGACGGCTACATGGAAGAAAGACAGGTGCGCTACCGCGCCGCGCCTCCGTTGCCGCCGCCCAGAAATCAACGCCATGACCGTCGCCCGCCGCTGGTCAAGTTTTCTCAGAGCGCCAGCGGCATGGTTTTCGGAAGGGGGAAGATCTGTGGGGTGATTGGAGGGGGTTGGGGATGCCTTGAGAATGCGGAAGGTTCTGGTGAAGAAGGTGAAAGAGTATCTGGGGTGAGGTTGTGTGTGAAGCTGAATTATTTAGAGATGATGGAGAAGGAGGTAATAGCAAGGGTGCTATGCTGGGGTAATGTTTGCGGGGGGAGGAGGGTGTGATGTTTCGGGAGGGTGATGTTTGCGGGGTGTGTGCGTCGGGGTGTGGTAGGGAATGTTGGAAACAGATGGGGTGCTTTCAAGGGATGTTGGGAGCTAATCGGTTTACGGCTGGTGAGGTGGTGACGGAGGAAATGAGCTGGTCTTCTTTTGATTCTAGAGAGGAGGTGGCAAAGATTGAATGTGATAAGAGGGTTAGGGAGCTTGAGAAGGGTTCAATTGTGCGAACTGCGTATGAACATGTAACTAGGTGGTGTAGTACAAAGTGCGTTGAGACAACGAAGAGGCTGGAAAGTTTGTTCGGGTGAGAGGGAGGAATTGAGGGTTAGAAGGGGGTGGAGAAAGGGGATTCAAGAAGTGAATGGTGGGCTCGGGGTAAAGGAACGAAGTCAACGACGGAGAGGTTTTGCGAGTAGAAAATGAGGATGGGGTGGGAGAAATTGTACCTGGGGAATTGGGGGAGTTTCCTGTTCTTTAGGGCGAGGGTAGGGGGAGGGGGGATCATTGGATACCAGGGATTTGGGGTGGAGAGTGGTGGGGATGAAATGACCACCAGTGGGGTCTGCAAGGATGTAAAAGAGCTGCTGGAGCATGTTTTGATCGAATGCTGGAATTTGGAGGGCCTCAGGGGAAGAGAGGAATAGGGGCGGGGGAGTGGGAAGAATGGGGGAGGATGCTGTAAGGTGCTGTAAGGATAGAGGGATGAGAAGAGCGGGCTGAGGCAAGAGAGTGCTCTTGAGGTGGGGGAAGAGGAGGGGCAAGGATTAAGGGAGTAGGAGGGGAAGGGGGAGGGTATTTGTGGTCAGTGTGTGTTGGAGGGGAGGGCGTTGAGACTTTGGCCCGCACCCTGTTTCAGAAGGAAAGCGAAAGCCGATACTATCATCATCGGTGGTCAGGTTTCTTTCTCGGAGCATTACCACTCCCGTCAATAATTCTACCATTGTTTTTAACACGACCCTCTATCCATTCCAGTTGCAACCTGATGGCTTCCTCCCCTCCCCTTCTCAACCCTTCAGATCTTCCAATCCTCAGCATCCAATAAAGACATGCTCTACACCATCGTAGCCCCTTCCCACAAATCCCACATTTTGCATCCTCATCCTCCCCATTCACCCTCCCATGCAATTCTCGGGTATCAAGAGCCTCTCCCCTCACCCAGAACAGAAGAACTGTCCCCCAGTTTCCCCATATGGAACCTTTCCCACCTAATCTCACGTTTTTCCTCCCATTATCTACCATTAGAGGATTTACCCGTCATTCTTTCCGTCCATCTAACAGTTTCCAATCCCCTTAGTGGCACTATCTTGGATTGAAAATCATACGAAAATACAGTGTCGCCATCTAGCGACAGCGATATTGTTAAAAAGGAACAGTTAAAATAATTGTGCTTCACAAAAAAAATAATTCACTAAAAGAACTAGCCTAGTCGAAACACATCGAAAAAGCACAGCATTTAGCTTGAATGAAACAAACGTTCGTTAGTGTGTTGCCTTTTGTTGATAACGATACGCGCAAGGTACTTCCTGCCGTGCAAAAATTAATTCCTCTTTTTATTTTAATATTTTTTCAATCCCTCTCTTTAGTCTAATATTTCTTTAATGATTTACCACAGAAATGTAGTTCCTTCAGAGGACTGGGTCTCCTGCCATTTTCCTATCCACGAGGCATCACGGGCCAAAAATAACGGGTTGTGTACGTGCGTGCGTTTTTTTTTTTTTTTGGTTCATTTATTTTCTTTCATTTTTGCGGAGCCTAGAAATTATAAAAACGTATTGTTTGAAGCCAGGAAAGGTCTTAAAATATCTAAAAATCCGTCAGCTTCCGGGGCCGGACCCAACTGGGGGAGCTTACAGCACTCCCCGAGACCCCTAGCTGAAGTGGAGGAGTCGGCAAATTTCGCCTGTCTGCCACCTCCCCCCCCCCCCCCCCAAAGCCCCTCGCGACGCCCCCGCCCTTAGCTAAAATGAGTGAACGAAGCTGAAACGTTCTCATCCTGTCTGTA